>CM034157.1:270395661-270477802 GCA_019776745.2 Taxus chinensis
AAAGGAAAAAGGGTGTTTTCTAATAATGGTTTGGATATGCATGAATGGGTCTCTTCTTACAAGAAGTGGTCAGAATTGCTTAATCTATTAGATAGTCCCTTGTCTAGTATGGATGACCTTTTGGAAATGGGCATGTCTCACACATTGGTAGGAGAAATTATTATTTTTTCAAATGGCACTAGGAACATATGAATATGGGCTCAGGAATAAAAAATTGGTGAAAAAACTTCCTCTTTGTAGAGAGGATTTTGTAAATGATTTTCTGGTATTGGATGCCTAAAGTTTCTTTTTATTGTACCCTTTTTTGTGATACAACTCTTGAGGATATATGTAATCTTTCTTTTCATGGGCTAGGGGCCCCTATAGATCCCCATTTTTCCTTTTTGAAAATACAGAAAGTACCAACATCTCATTAGTTTATATGCTTTTATAATGGACATAAAATTTCATCCAAGCAATATAAAAATCTAATGCATTGTATCAAATTACAATTTATATCAGAGAATAACAAGTTTTTTTAAAAGTAATATTCATCCTTCATGAAGCAATAGTATCAAATGAAACATCAATTACAAATGAAATATGAAAAGAAGATAAAGTTTTAAGAATGACAAGCCTAAGCTTGTTCATCATCTTTCATGTCTGCATATTTTTCTTCTTCAGGTTATTCTCTTGCTTCTTCTTTTCTGGAAGCCTTAGCCACATATGCATCATACCTTTGAAAAGAGCTCATTGATTTCTTCTTCATCTAGCCCTGTATGGTGTTGGAAAATCAATGTCTGTCTAGCTATTGCATTCACATAGTGACCCATTTTCCTGCCTTAAACTCCAATGGTTTAGCTCTTAACTCTGCAATTTGGTCTCAATTTTCCTCATTGCTTTAATAACTTCATAAGAAAAGTCATCTTTCTGAATGCTTTTCTCAAAAGAACTAAACAAAAATTCAGCCTTTAGATCACCATATCTTTTCTTGAATTTTTCAAAAACTATATCTTCAAGTTTTAAATCAATAACATCTAAGGTATCATCAACCCATTTCCTCTTGGCTTCTATCTTTTCTTTGATTCCATTCAAAACTTCCACCCTGATCCTTGATAACTCCTCCATAGCATGTTGAGTTCCTTTGAATTACTTGTGGCACAATCCCTTATTTTTCAACCAATTCATCACGAGTTGAGTTATATTGTTTAACTTGGGAAAAATTCCTTCAAAGTAGAAGATTTCATTATCACACTGCTTAGTCAGTTCATCAATTTCATTAAGCTTATTCTTGAGCTTTTCATACTTTATTCTAGATTATTCAATTGCTTCTTTTCCCTTTTTTTTCAACTTCTCAACCCATGTGTCCATAGCCTAAAATTTCTTAACAACCTTATCAATATTTTCCATTCCTTCAGGGGTATTGGCAGAGGTACTTTCTTGAGTTTGACTAGACTACCCAATTAATTGTTATAGACTAGAACTCAAATCTTTGACTTGTTCTTTCAATTGTTTCTTAGTTATCTATCCTCATCAACCTTTTGCAACAAGTCACTTACTTCCTTTGATACTCCTTGTTTCAATTGGTCTCTTGAAGGATTTCCTAAGGGAATAAGTTGGACACTATAATCACTAGCTATTATATTTTCTCTTGTCTTTCCCTCATGAGGGATTGCCACTTCTAAATTTTTAGATCCCAGTGGATCAGTATGAGTTTTGGTGAGAACTCTAGCCCTTTTGGAGGTTCTTACTAGTTTTGGAAAAGATAGAGTTGTGAGATCTATAGCCTTCACAGGGACAATTTCCTCTTCTTCTTTTGAGATCATCTCTCCTATCCATCCTTTTGTAAGAGTGGTCCCAATTTTGTTTCCTATAGTTCTTGTTGGGGTTTCTTGGGGAAAATCACCAACTGATTGGACACCTCTTGTACCTCTTGGACTGATGATCTTCTTCTACTTTTCCTATGTTCAGCTCCCACAATTATCTCTTTGTTCCTCACTTTGTACTGACACTTCCCCTGATTATTTTCCTTCTTGATCTTGAGTTTGGGGCTGGCCAGTCTCCTTCATAATTACATCAGTGATTACAATATGTTCTTTCTTTATTTCTTCAGCTGATGCAATCTTAACCTCAACCTTTTCCTTGGGAGTTTCTTGAGTTAATACTTCTCTTGTAGGCATTCCCTTTCCTTCCATGAGTTCTAACTCTTTTGGAGGCTTGAATTGAGTTAACACATTATCATATTTTTTCTATTGATACCTTATTTTGAAACATGGTGGGTTACCTTTCAATTATTAGTTCCTTAAATTTACCCAAATCTTATACATCCACACTATCAACAATCTTATCTTCAACAGTTACATCTTGTTCAACCTCTGTTATCTTTTCATCTACAGATTTTCCTATTTGAGATGGCTCACTATCCTTAGTAGCCTTGAATTCATGAGAGGGATCCTTCTCATTAATACCTTCTCTACTTAAACTATTTCCGCTAGGTACTTTTTGGCTTGTTTAACTCTAAATCTGCCTGATATGTAGAGAGTACCTTTGATGTTTGAACTCTAGTTTCAGTAGTTGGCACATGAGTATTTTTTTCTACTCCTTCACTCAATTGAGGATCACTTACATCCTTTAGTGGTTGTTCATCAATAGATATGTCAAATGCATCTAATGTGGAAAACTCCTCACCAATATCAACATCCATTATCTCTACCTGACTCTTTGTTGACTCTTGTAATTTTTCAAATAAAGGTACACGTACACTTTTAACTGACATGGTTTTAGATGTTTTCACAACTTTATTCAAGACATCACTATCTACTAGATCAGATAAGACATTACGTTGAATTTTTTGTTCTTGAGTGCTCCCAATTGTTACTCCCTGTGAAGACAAATATGAAAATGAAGGCACTTATGCTACATGTTGTACTTGGGAAACATCAATTATTTCATGTTCTAGGGGATCAATCACTACATCCATGTGCTTATGTTTCTTGTGTGTATGAGAACCTTCTCTTACCAGAATTGGCTCATACACAATTTTGTGTCTCTTATGTGCCCTTTCAAACTTCTTAAGGTCTGGTGTTGCTCTCTTTTCTTCACCATGTGGCTTAGGTTGTGCATGGCCACTTGTTATGGCCCTCTCATTAACTTATCAACACTTTGGGGTTTTGGAAAAACATTGGAGGATTTTATGAGTATCCATACCCTTTCCTTTTGATTGTAGTGGAACTTCAAAAGTGATAGTAGCATTTTGCATTGATTTTAGGAGCATTTCTTCATTTTTATGCTTTAGAGAAGACATTGAAGTACCAGTTCCACTGGTAGCAGAATTCCATTCATCTACAAGTCCTAAAGTAGGAATTTTTGAAGGAAATTGAGGATATTTTCCTCCCAAGGGATCCATTCTGTCATCTCCTTCTTTCAAGGGAGGAAGGTCATCTTTCAATTTTCCCAAATCCCTGAATTTATTAAGAACTCTTGTGCTTTCAATTGATAAATCAATGTTTTTATTGGAATCCAATTCAATGTTCTTCTCATTACATCAATTATTTGGGCATATGATTCATCTGACTCCTCTTCATTCCAATTCAAGGGGACCATTGGTTGTCCCTCCACCTTTTGATCAAGATAGTATTGACTCACAATATGTGGATCATCCATGACTCCCTCAGGGATAACAACAATCTTGAAGTCTATAATTTGGGTGAGGGTCATTCTTGAGAATTCTCTTAGCCTGACCTCCTCCTCATCTCTTGTAATTCATCCAATAATCCTCAAATTGAGGCTCATGTTCAAAAGTTTTTGCAATATTATTGAATACCCACCTGATGTCATAGTTGGCCCTTGCCTCAAACCTTTCCATCTCAAACCTTTTCATCTCATCTTCCATTAATATGGCCTTTATAATTGAAGGGAAGGAGTACCTTCCAATATTGATGGGGAACTTGATGTTTGTCTTGTGTTTTCCAACAATTAATTTGTGAACTGGTGTCAACTGTCTCGCCAATTCACACAAGGCCATTTTGTCATCTAAATATCTGGGAAGCTTACATGGTTGGCCTTCAAATCCACTAACCCTGATGTATGTAAACTTCATGTACTTAATGAAATAACATCCATACTCCATGATTACTTGTCTAGCCTCCTTAGAAATCTTGTATTGTTCCCATTCTGGCCTGAATAAGCATATGATTGGTGCAAAGAAGGCATCATTAACCAATCTCACATTATCTTTCCAATTACCCAGCTATAATTGAGGGAAGATCTTATGCATTTGGAATTTTTTAAAGTCACCATGTGGCAGAAGGCTAGGGAATCGCCTGTGGCCTGCAATATTATAAATCAATTCAGTCATCATGTAAAATTCCAATTCTCCTAGTGTCATCCATCTACATTTTTGTTGTCAGTGTTATCATGTGGTCATGAAGTGCTTCTGCAATGAAGGTTTCCTAAAAATGTTCCCCTTCTTCTCCAAAACTATCCACATATAGGTGCACATCCACTCCTTGAATTCATTTGTTGTCTCTAATCCAGCCATTCGACTCAACAATACAATCACATCTTCTTCTTCCTCAATGAATTGTTCCCTAACAAGTCTTTTAGGGATTTGAGTGGTTGTTTTCTTCTCTATTAAAATCCATTTGGTATTTATAATCCAGGCATATTCCTTTTTCTTAGCTTCATAATCTTGTAGGGATAAGTCGATACACAGGGTTATTGGATTTCTAATCATAGGAAATTTTAGCATTATCCTGATGGCTACAGGTGTCAAAGTTAATACCACTTCACCACTTCCATCCAGTACTTCCCTCTTCTCTAGATCATAATTCATGGCACAAAGTCTTACCAGTTCTCGGCAGTGTACTGAGGGTGAAATAACACCAGCTAAAGTAATATTACTGGCTTGAATCACTTCTATTAATACACTTTTGTTTGGGTTATTAACTCTTTGTAGGAATTCATCTAGGTCAACATTCATCAAATCTGTATCTGTGATTTTGTCTAGATTACTAGTGATTCCAGAAGTAACAAGAAAACCTGAAGGCATGGTCTTCATCTTTAATGCCCTAGTTTTACTTTGAATTTCCTTGCAAATGAATAAGAGTATGGGAGTATCTTAGTTCTTACCAATTTTCTGGTGAATATCCATGTAATTCGGCTCTGGTTTGAAGGCTTTTCAATATCTAGTTCTCTATTCATGTTCCGCAACTGATTTCACGTTGTTCCTCAAGAAATTCTACTAATAATGGTGTCCTGATCTCAACAAATGATAAACAAAAATATCAATGTGTTAGAAGACTTCAAAATTCCTCCTTGATTTGTGTGAAAACACATTAATGATGGTATTCATTAATGTGTTGCATCATGGCCCTCCATTTTGATTTTCCCAATTTTAAATATGAGTTATCCACGTGGAATATCCTTATGAAATGTTGGCTTGGGGAAATTTTTTGCATTTTTACATTGTGTTTTAAACACATACATGTTTAGCTATTTGACCTATCTCCCACCCTTGACTTCCATCCTGAGTTTGACACGTGGTTGCATCCTAATGGTGGAAGAGCTTGCCAGTTATTTCTGAATATTTGTTCTCTTTCTCAATTGAACTCAAAGTTACCAATTTCCTCCAATGACCCACTTCCCTGCTCTTTTCATGAGAAAGCACCATGTGTCCTTGGTGGGTCTTGGGAGCTTCTTTACACTTTTATACTTTATCACCTTAGTGTCAAGAAATACAATCAGATCTTGATCCCCCACATTCAACCAACTTGTGACACATGTATCTCCTTAGAGGTGGAGTCAATTTCTATTTTTTCATAATTTTTGACTATGAATATTGAAGGAATATTCATTCAGGCCTTAGGGCCAAGTTAGAAAATTGTCGATGTTATACAATTTATGTAACTTTGTAACTTAAATCTGCCATACCACAACAAACTGGAAAATGCCACGTATCATTCGGGCGATAGAGACAAACATGAAATTTACAAACATGACTAGGGAATGGTATACAAAGGTATTTTTCATTTTCTAAAACCAATTCAAGATCTAAATTTTTACAGGGATCTTAAAAAACAACATGCATTTAACATAATCCTTGATTGAAAAAGAGGAATAACAACCTAAACACAAGATTTCAAATGGAATTAAGCATGGATGTAATGTTTGAACATGCATTTTCTCATGGGAAAACCAGACAGCATAATTTTTTTTGAAAGCATCTTGAAGAAAAAGGGGAGACATCACTTCAAGAACCAACAGAAGGGCCAACCTTAAAGCCGTTGCCTTGGGATCCAAGACCACCTTCTTCTATGAACATATCTGTAACAAACCTTTCAATCCATTAGTCCCTATAAATCCTTATCCCACACTTTTGGACTTGCCCAAATTATCTAAGTTTAATAGCAAGGAGGACCCACAACAACACCTGCATGCCTTTAGGCATGCATGCTACCTCATTTCTCATGACCAAGACCTTATGCTCCGCACCTTCCCCATTTCATTGGTTGCTCCCGCATTGGATTGGTATAAATGGAATTCCACAACATTCATTATTTTCCTTCACCCAACTCAGCCACAAAACTATTCTTATAACACTTTTCAATTAATATTGCATGTAAAATTACCATCACATACCTCTACGCCATTAGACAATTTGATGATGAATCTATCACAAATTTTTCGCAAGATGGCATGACATAATCAACCAATATCCTTCTCCCTTCCAAAGACTATGAATTAATTGAACTCTTTACACGGTCTTGTGCGAAGCATATTTCCTCTACTCTTCAAATACAATCATTCCAAACCTTTGAAGATGAATTCACCATGGCTTGTAAACTTGAACTTTACACCCTTGAGAAAGGCCATCTCAAGCTTTGATCTAACAAACCGAAACCTGAGTTTACAAATTCATCCACCCATAATGACAAGACTAAAAGTGCAAATGATTCTATCATAGTCAATTCTTCATCCGCATCCACATCTCACACTGAGCCTTAATAAAGGGCTCCTAGACCAACCCCCAATTACACTCCTCTTGGAGAATCATACAACTCCATCTTTGAAAAATTAATGGTTGTGCACCTCATTCAACTTCCTCCCATCCAACCCTTTGATGATTTATGACCCAAACCCACATGGTATCATGAGGAACATTATTATAAATACCACCAAGTCCATGGTCATGACATAAAAAAATGTCACACATTTAAATACCTTGTACAAAAACTCATAGACCGCGGTGATCTTCAATTAGAAAATCCCAATGCACCTCCCAATCAACCCCTAGACATTTTCAAACAACCTTTTCCCAACCACCCACCTAATAATCAAACATCTCCTTAGACATCTCAACCACCCAATGCTCATACTATCAACACCCTAAGTCATGAATCAACTTCATCACCTACACCCATCATCCCTTCACCCACTGAACCTATATCTACTTCAATTTCTACCCCTTCACCTACAATATCTTTTACATCTACACCTATCTCTACATCCATTATACCTATGACTATTGCACCTACACCTATCGCACCTACCACACCATCATATCGATATCTACTACTTCCCCATCCATATCCATATCTAGTCCTTCACCCTCACCTATATCAACACCTATCTCAATATCATTATCACACATCCCCACCTATAACCACTCCCACACCCTTATCTTCAACCACATCTACAACTATGATCATGCCCACATCGACATCCAAACCCATGATCACATCCACATCATCTCCTAAAGCATCTATTACACAGACATCTTCACTTAGCACAACCACAAATGATATCCCTACACCATCCATAAGTTCAATCACTCCTATAAGAACATCCCCAAATTCCACACATTCTCTAACTCCTCTTGAACTCGTTAAATGTATCATCCAAAAACCACTTCCATCTTCAATATCCACATCTAAATGAAATCTACATCATCTATTTCTACCTCAAAGGACCCCCCTGGTTGAAATCATTGTTATCCCTTACCAAGGGAAAATCATCACAAAAAAATCTAAAAACCTTGGCATTCCTATTCAAAAATCCCTCACTCATCCATACAAAAATTTGGATCTCCCTCCTCCTAAATCTCATCATCCTAAAGAATCCAATCCCTCATCATCAATCTTAGGTGCACCTCCATCCATCTTAGCTCCAGGCCTTCCATCCAATCCTATTCTTAAATCGAAATTCGAATCAAAACCATCTACCATTTCTTCCAAATCAAAATTTGAACCAAAACCATCCAAAAATCCTATCATCACTACAATAAAATCATAATC
This sequence comes from Taxus chinensis, assembly GCA_019776745.2. NCBI lineage: Eukaryota > Viridiplantae > Streptophyta > Pinopsida > Cupressales > Taxaceae > Taxus > Taxus chinensis. The sequence goes on from CM034157.1 coordinate 270,403,935, forward strand.
ATCCACTCCCTCTTCTAATTATGAATCACAATCACAAACTTATTCTTCTAAGTCCAAATTAGAATCAAAGGCTCCCATAAAGCCTCATCAAAGTAAAACATATCTCTTATCTTCATCCACCATTCCAAAATCCACTTCATCTACAACATCTCCACCAAAAACCCCCATCAATTCCTACACAGAAATATTCCAATGTCTACTTCAAGCATCTGTAATCACCCTTCCCCCATAAAATCCTTTGATTCACATGGGTCAAGATCTTCATGGTTTGATTCTAATCTCATTTGTGCATATCATCATGCTCATGGACATGATACCAAACATTGTAAGGCCCTTCAAACTATAATCCATAATCTCATTGAAGAAGATGATCTCCTCATCGAAGAAGATCATCCTCTTCCATCTACTAGTTCATCCACCTCCCCTTATAAATCTTCAATCAAACCTCCATCACCTAAGATCTCTAAGTCCCCTCACTCATCCAGGACCTTCGTTGCCATTCCTCCTCCAAACACCACTTCTCCCAAAGAAGGCCCCCCTCTCTTTATCAATGTTGTTTGGATCACCACTCATTCTCACCCCATGATTTTCAACCACCTACTCAATCTAAGTGAAAATTTGTTACTACCTCTCCCTCTAGCGAGCCTACTCTGCCCCCTTCTTCATCAAAACCCAAAGTTTCTATCTTAGCTGCCCCACAACCTATTTCCATTGAAAAAAGTATTGTGAAACAATTCATCAGGCCCCAGTCAAGATGTCACTCTATGAGCTCATCCAAATATCCCCCAATCATAGACAATCTCTCATCAAATCTCTAAAGTGTATTCCTACCCCTAGAAATGAGATCAACCTTGTGTGGCCCTTTTTGGAGCACTTGCCACTTCTGCCACCATATCTTTTGACAATTATGAAATCCTGACATATCACCTGAAGACCATGACCTCCCACTTTTCATCACTATGTGTATCAATGATACTTTCATCCGATGTTCCATGATAGACAATGGATCCAACATAAATATCATCTCATCCCACACCTTTGATCAACTCAAACTCCCTAACTACGTTGTCACCCAATCTCCCACCATCCTTCATGCCTTTCAATGATGTTGTTTCCCCCCACTTTGGGCATGGTTATACTTCCCATCCGTGTTGGTGAGAAGCTCCTCCATGAGGTATTCTATATTATAGAGGGGGAGTTTCAATACAATATCCTACTTAGATGACCATGGATTTGTGCCATGCATTGTGTTCCTTCCACCCTCCATTGTTGCATCAAGTACGAGCATGAGGGGAAAATCCTAACTCTCCCCGTAGACACTCCTCCATTTAAAGCATGTCACATGACTTATCGACCTAATGACATGTTTATCCCCAAAAAATATTCTTCTGAAGCATCCACTAGCTCATCTGTCTCTGCATCTAAACTTCCTAATGATGACTCTATAGACAAAGTGATGGATCGTCTCTCACTGGGGGAGTATCACCTCCTCACCCTCAATGCTTTTCCCACACCTCATTGACTTGGTAGACCTGATAAATATCCAATGTATCAACTAATGTTGGGGATATCATTTCTTTTGGTCCACCTCATCTTTGCACCAATCTCATCTATGGTGGTTTCGATTTCCCTTCTTCTCACATTGACACTCAACCTCACACCAAACCATACACCAAATGGATTTGAATTCCTTTACAAAAAATCCTTTTCCTATACTTATCTCTATCATTGTGCATGGAAAGGATTTGGTATGGGGTGTTATGAACAAGGTATACATGATCTCATTATCAACCAATCTTGTAAGCCCCATGAGAAGTTTGGCTTAGGCTAAAAAGAATAACCTACCAACTCTCCCACACCTTCTTCATCTTCATCTCTTATGAACATAGATCCTCTATCTTCTCCATCCCACAAGCCCATGGATACAGATGATACCGTGTCCATTTCTTCATTTTTTTAATCTCTATGATCACTTTGGGACTGCTCACTTATCAGTGTGAAAATGAAACTAGGTCCCTTCCTCTTCAATTTCCTGATATGGTAGAGGAAGATTCCCCTACCATTGACATTATTTAGTGCACCAATGATGATTCCATCCTTTCTTACATGGGGGAAGAATATTCCTATCTTCATAAGACCTTACCACTGACACATCCACCTTCTCAACAAATCCACCATCGACATCAACATAGGGACTTTGCAAGATCCCACATCCTCAAAGTGGGTCAATCCCTTGATCCAAAAGAGCTTGAGTCTTTCACTGCATTCCTTTCTAGACATAGCCAATCCTTTGCATGGTCATACTTTGACATGTTAGGCCTTGATCCTTCTATTGTTGTCCATAATATCATCACCGTTCCTGATTTTAAGTTGGTTAAGAAAAAACTTTGTCGCATGCATCCTTGCATTGCTCTCCTTGTCAAAGAGGAATTGCAATGCCTCCTTTTAGCTAACTTCATCATTCCTATCAACTATCTGCAATGGGTCTCCAACATCATACCCATTTCCAAATCTTCTGGAAAGCTTTGTATCTGTACAGACTTTTGAGATTTAAACCTTTCTTTCCCTAAAGATGAATTTCCTCTTCCTAACATCGATCAACTTGTTGACCTCACCACAGGCCATGAGATGATTTCTCTTATGGATGGTTTTTCTGGTTATAACCAAATCCTCATCACACCAGAAGACCAACATAAGACCTATTTCATCACTTCTTGGGGTACTTTTTGTTATCGCGTCATGCCCTTTGGTTTGAAAAAATCTAGAGCCACCTATCAGTGGGCCATGACTTACATATTTCATGATCTCATCCATAAGACTGTAAAGGAATATGTCAATGACCTCTTGGGTAAATCCAAGCATTGAAGAGATCATCTTTCTATCCTTGAATTCCTCTTTGAGCACCTTATCCACTTCTTCCTCCACCTCAATCCATCCAAGTGTTTTTTTGGATTTTTAACTGGTAAAAGCTCCTTGGTTTCATCATTTCTATTAGGGGTATTGAAGTTTACCCCACCAAAATCAAATCCATCCTTGAGATGTCCCCTCCTTCTAATCTAAAACAACTTCACAGTCTTCAAGGCTGACTTCAATCAGTTTCCCATTTCATCTCATACCTTTCTGACCATTTCCAACCTTTCCATCATCTTCTTTGTAAAGACATTGACTTTAACTAGGATGATAATTACCAAAAATCCTTTTAAGACCAAGCATTATATTCTATCCCCACCTATGCTTACAACTCCATGTGAGGTGTATCCTTTCTATCTCTATGTCTCTACCACCGATCATGCTCTAGGTACCATGTTGGCACACCGTGATGAGCAAGGCAGGGAGCAAGATGTATATTACATCAGTTCATCACCCTTAATGATTATGAGAATCACTATAATGAAGTTGAAAACTTGTGTTTCGCTCTTTTATTCACCACTTCTAAAATTTTTCACTATCTTCTTAATCATAAAATCTATGTTGTCACTAGTTTTCATCTTCTCAAAACCATGCACTTTAAGCCTTATCATAACTATTGTATCAGTTGATGGCTCATGCTCATGACTGAGTTTGACCTAGATTTCATCTCTCAAAATCAATCAAGGTCCAAGCTATCGCCAACCAGTTATTTAAAGCCCCTCTTCCTGATAACCATCTTCCTCCTCAAAATGACACTTTTCTTTGATGGATCTAAGTGTCGACAAGGGGGAGGTGCATGCTTCATTCTCATTCCTCCCTGAGATACTCGTATCCTTCTCACTTATATATTTCTAATGGTATATTACTTGAGTCATAATGATTATATTTTCTATGTCAAGTTGGTCATTCTTCAGGGCTGAATTTCTAGGTGTTGAAAACCTAGTGGGGTTTGCATGCTTCTTAGTGAGTTTCATGGTGGGGATGGATGTTTTGGTGCTTCTTAAGATTTTTGATGATGCTAAGGATCTTTGTATTACAAGTTTGGAGATTATTTATCAATGAAATTTTTTTTTAATTCCTTTTAAGATCATGATCCATTCATTAGTACTTGGAGAGTGCATTTTGAGCTTGTGTGAGCATATTGGTGGTTGTTTGAGATATCTTAACCCCTTTCAGTCTAGTTGGGTCATTTTATGATCTTTATATGATGTTATTATTATGTTTTTTTGTTGGTATGACTGACCTAATTTGTCATGGCACACCCAAAAGGTGATTTAATCTAGCGTTGTGTATATAAGCATGTTATATTGGTCATCTGTGACTAGTTGTGCATGGGGGAAAAGTGCACCTATAAAGTAGTCAATAAGAGTGAAGAGGGGTCTAAAAAAGTGTTGAGAAGACATATGAATACCTGAGAAATATTTTGGACCAGATGTGCAAGAAAAATTGATTTATTTAGCCCATGAAGAAGAGAGATAGAGCGAGTTCAAGGAGAGCTTGTTTTGATGAGGGTTTGAAGAGTTGTGAGTTGAAATTGAATTACTATCAGCTGTGTGAGTATAATTTCATCAATGATCATACATTTATAGGTGGTTTAGTTGGTGCTTAATCATATTATGGAGTTGTAGCCTTGTTGTGGGGTTGGTGGCTCACTAAATTAGGGGTTGGTGCTCCTTCCAGGGTTTATGCTCCTCATGGGGTTGGTGCCTTACTAAATCAGGGGTTAGTGATCCTTTTGAAGTTTATACTTCACTAAATTCCTTTATTTTGAGTACTATAAGTAAAGGTTCAATTTTTTTCCTTCCCCTTGAGGGTTTCCCACTTAAGTTTGATGTTCTTGTGTACTCTTTTGATCTTGCTCTTATATATGGTTGATTTAATGTTTAAGTAAGCACACATATGGTTAATGTTTGATTGAATTTTTTTATGAATGATAATGAATGATGAATGAAAATGGAATGATTCACCTCCATCTTAGTCCCCTGTGCTTCCAACAACACATTGTTTATACCCTAAAAATATTATGTTATGAAATGTACAAAACAATAAATAGGATGTAAGTGTTTGTTATAGGATATTATTATGATCTAATACATTTAAAATTAAGTATACATAATCATAATAATTGCAACAATGATATGTGATGAAATGATAAATCAAATACACTAGAGGGGATATAGACTTAGTTGTAAAGGCCAGAATAAAGGAGATCCATTTGTGTAGACATATGGAAAATATAGGGTATACTCAAGAGGGGATGATGACTTAGTTATACATGTTGTAACATAGGATATCTAGATGTGTAGATGTCTGTAAAATTTAGACTACAAACTCTATATGTTTCATTATCAATGATGGAACTAGAAACTAAGCCAATAAAGGACCATAGGAATTTTATACAATTCATACCTATAAATATATGGTCCTGACTGGAGTTATATGCTCTTGTAAGAATCGAGAATTATGATCTGACACTCCCTATGTGGTTCACTTTCATGGAAATGTGCTTCAGTGTATATCTCTCTTGATCGCTCAACTTCACCACAACTTGTAATCACCTGTAACAAAGAAACCCTAAAAACACACAATACCCTTCATCAAAGAGTAGATAACCAAAGAGATAAATCATGTGTGTAGTGAGGTTAGACAAACCTTTGTGGTCAACCAAACCAAATGAATCCAAGTCTTACACGACATGCCCTCATGTAATTCTCCTAGGTGCTTCTGCATGTGTGAGTGTGATATAATCCAACCCCTTATTGGCATTCTTGTTTATCTTGAAATAAAGACAACGGGAAAACCATAAAATAGAGAATGTTAATAGTGTGGTAGTAGTGTGGTGTAGTTTAATTTAGTTGTTTGACCTAAGCATTTGTCCCTTGAAACCATTTGGCAATGTTTAGGGTGACTTTTCTCTGGATAAGACATGGCTTTATGACCTTTGCATGCGTAGAAATGGAGGAATCTAGAAATTTTGACCTATTTGAGTGATTTGAGACTACAATAGTGGTTGCTATAAATGATGTGTAATTGATTTAGGAAGATCTAGGAGATCCTTGAGTACTTTTGTAGCGATATTTACAATAATATCTTGTCATAGTGTCAAGTGAGTTATAAAGTGATATTGACTTGCTTATATAGCCTTTTGTAGATAAAATATTATGATAAGTCTTACCCTACGAATATGAAATGACACCAAGGTAAATTTTAGTTGAGATTATTTGCTAATTCATGAATATTTACATTTTTGAAATTTTCATTTGGCGATTTTAAGGAGTCGTATAGAGTAGCATTTCACCTAAAATTTTAGGGTTCATGTTTATTTTACATGTCATCTCACCTAGAGTTCAAAATAAATTTCATAATTATGAATGTATATTGACACTACCTTGATACACCAATCAGGTACATAAATTATGACTAATGGATGAGCTTAAACACATAATCTAGACACCTGACTATAGACACCTAACTTTATACTCCAAACACATGATGTTATAGTCTAGACTCCTGACTACATAATTTCATACGTGTGACCTTATAGTCCAGACGTTTGACTATTGTAAGATTGAAACTTCTCCATAATTTGTTAAGTGGGAAGTAAAGGGAAGATACTATATTATAATACAACACATTCAAGAAAAGAACTATAGGGATTGAAGCAAAATGGTTAGCATTATTTTTTCATCCATGAAAACACTTTATCGTAGTTATGTTTTCTTCATTATAGTCTAAAATCAATGTAATGTCGGATCTTTTATGCATAGTTAAGATTCATGTTTATTTTCTTTGTGAAATCTTATATCATTTGATATGGTGACTAGATGTTACCCCCATTCATATTTGGGAAATTACAATTATAGATTAATTTGTGTTCATTGTCACCTGATAATATATGCAGTCACCTAGTAGTATATGCAGTCACCTGGTAGTAGATGTAATCTCCCAGTAGTATATGCAGTCACCCAATAGTATATTTAATTGATTGAAAGTATATGTGGTCGCTTGGTAGTATATGAATTCACCCGGTAATATATGTAGTCACTCGGTAGTGATTATGTATAGAAAACTTGTGTGCACTTGTAGATGCCTACTTATTGGGCTTCCGTGCAGCTGACACGTTTGTGTCTTTTTTTTAACTCCCCTATAACCCTCCCCAACATGAATTTTCTCAGATATTTTTTTATAGATAAAAACTTTTGACCAGAGTTGTGAATCAAATTACAAACACCAATAAGGGGTCAACAAACTCAACACAACACACAAATACCAAAACCTAACTAATAAGGGACTGAAACAAGATTAACCGCTGACTGTCATCACTCTTCATACAAGTGAGAGATAGTAGTCGAGCACATTTGCATGTACACGCCCTTTCTTACCCTTTTTATTTTTGACCTCATGCCACTGTGTCCTGGTCTGAAGTGCCACCACCATCATTTGAGGTTATTGGAAAGAACAACGATTTTTCTCTTGATTTACCCAACGCTCCCTCAAGGTATAATGTCTGATTTATCAGATTCATAACCCCTCTTCACACCACCTACTACTATCTAATTTCTTCTGCTCCTATTTGAGGGGGCTCATGTCTAACTTGGATCTTAGATCCATTCCCTAAATCTTTGATGGAGCCTCTCTAGATCCTCTATATGATCTTCACACCTTATGAGCCGGTTCTGCGAAGAGGGATTGTTCTCAGCCTCCTTTATTTGACAATTCTTTCTTTGTTGATTCTTATTTTACCCTTGCGAAAATCTCCACCTTCAAATGACCTGGAGTTCAAATATGGTACCAAAAATGTTGTGTTCTCATAGTCAAGGGTTTGGACATGTTGAATGTTCCCCAATTTCAGTAAAATCTTATCGGGAAATGCCCTTGCTTGAATCGATCTCTGTGCAAAATCTATGTGCAAAGGTATGAAGGCTTTCCATTGCCTCCCTGGTGGATCCACCTTTAAGAATTTACCTAGAGCATTACCTATATCCTCAATAGCATACCAAAAATGCAGTGGAAGGTTTGGGAGGTGAACCCACACAATACATTTTTGTGACAGAAAAATTTATTCGGATCAAACTTTAGGAACCAAGGCATCAAGAAATAATCCCACATTTCCCAAGAACCATGGACCATTTGATAAGATTTTTTCATATTCTTCTACCTTCTTAAATTGCACCACAAATAAACCCTTAGAGAAGAAGGAAAATTCACAGTTTTGGGACCAATTTCTGGAAATCCAAAGAGAAAGGGCGGAAGAAGACGGCCACAATGCCATTGAATCTTCCAATGACAACAAGTTGGGATAAGGATTGTGAAGATAGGCTAATACCTCAGGGTTTTCCATAATCTTAATAGGGCGTCTCTTCTTCCAGATCAACAATGTATGCCTGATAGTTGGATAATGGACTAAAGTGCTTTTTCTACACAATGCATCCTTAAAGGAGAAGTAAATTTGGTGGCAGCTACCTTTAGAAGACTCCAAAGTTCCTCACTGCACTAGGATGTCTTTTCCATGGATCGACTTCCCTACCCAGTACCATTAACATCCTGTGCTCCATGTCTTGAATGATTCATCCACAAGAGACCTTAGGGAGTATCCTATCTTGCGCACTGACAGATCGGGCAATTAGGAGTTAGGGTCCTCTCCAATCAGTCCCTTTAAAATTCCTCATACCCTTAAAATTTAGGTATTCAATCCAATCCTCCTTTACTCAAAGAGATGAAAAGGAATGGATCCTATCAAGTCCTACTTGGGGGTGATTACTAGTGAATTTCTCATTAGTTCCCTCTTCGGCCACACACTTATCCTATTTCCTTGTTTGCCACTTCCTCCATTTTGTGGTCCTCTTCATCTACCACAAGCTAAGTCCACCATGCTAACTTATCAAACGGTGCCTTTCCCTACAACAGAAACCACCATTAGGGTTCACATTGTTCAAACTACTTCCATCACTCCCCCAACAAGTCTCTCAAAACAAATTTTAGATGGTAAATGCTTTTATTATACCAGAGCTATGAATTGGAGTGGTGGAGGAACAATTTCTCTAAGTGGGACATGGGGGTGGGCTTGGGTCCTTAATGTCCATCGAGCGATCCACATTTAGAGTTCCTCACTATGTTCCACTTGGTCCATATGGAGAAGTTTGACCCCTACCTCAAGGTGTCCCCATGGCCACTTATTGAAAGCATCTAATGAACTCAATGGGAATGGAACTTGGGTTGATGATTACAAACTACTTGTAACTCACCAATAGCCCAAGACCTTGAGTTCACTAAATATTTGGTTCCTTAAACACTTTTATTATACTAGAGCTATGAATTGGAGTGGTGGAGGATTACTTTCTCTAAGTGGGACATGGGGGTGGGCTTGGGTCCTTAATGTCCAGTCGAGCGATCCACATTCAGAGTGCCCTACTATGTTCCACTTAGTTCATATGGAGAATTTTGACCCCTACCTTAAGGTGTCCCCATGGCCACTTATCGAAAGCATTCACTGAAATCAATGGGAATGGAACTTGGGTTGATGATTAGAAACTACTTGTAACTCAACAATAGCCCAAGACATTGAGTTAAAAAAATTTAGTTCCTTACACACTTTTATTATATTAGAGCTATCAACTAGAGTGGTGGAGGATTACTTTCTCTAAGTGGGACATGGGGGTGGGCTTGGGTTAATTAATGGAAGGTCTACCAAAGCTATGATCTAGAGTGGTGGAGGAGCACTTATCTAAGTGGGACATTCGGATGTCTTCTGAACGCCCCGCTATGTTCCTCTTGGTCCATATGGAGAAGTTTGACCCCTACCTCAAGGTGTCCCCAAGGCCACTTATTGAAAGCATCCAATGAACTCAATGGGAATGGAACTTGGGTTGATGATTACAAACTACTTGTAACTCACCAATAGCCCAAGACCTTGAGTTCAAAAATTTTGATTCCTTTAACGCTTTTATTATACCAGAGCTATGAAATGGAGTGGTGGAGGAGTACTTTATCTAAGTGGGACATGGGGGTGGGCTTGGGTCCTTAATGTCCACCAAGTGATCCGCATTTAGAGTGCCCCATTATATTCCATGCTTGGTCTATATGGAGAAGTTTGACCCCTACCTCAAGGTGTCCCCATGGCCACTTATTGAAAGCATCCAATGAACTCAATGGGAATGGAACTTGGGTTGATGATTACAAACTACTTGTAACTCACCAATAGTCCAAGACCTTGAGTTAAAAAAATTTGGTTCCTTTAATGCTTTTATTATACTAGAGCTATGAACTGGAGTGGTGGGGGATAATTTTCTCTAAGTGGGACATGGGGGTGGGCATGGGTCCTTAATGATCCGTATAGTATATGATCTGCATTCAAAGTGCCCCACTATGTTGAACTGCTTGGTCCATATGGAGAAGTTTGACCCCTACCTCAAGGTGATCCCCATGGCCACTTATTGAAAGCATCCAATGAACTCAATGGGAATGGAACTTGGTTTGATGATTAAAAACTCACTCACCAATAGCCCAAGAACTTGAATTCATCTTGTCTTAGATAAAACATTATTTGTTGTCACTAGTCATGTATTTTTACTCATAATATCCATCAAGTCACTAAAATGTGGTTCCATTTTTACAAGTGTTTCATTTTTGGCCAAAATGAACCTACAAGCCTATGGATCTTTCGCAAAGGGTCTTAAAATCTTTCAGTCCAAATGGGAACATATGAACGGCAAACCACTAGGCTTAAAATTGTCAAACAAAGTTAGATATTAGGATTAAATTTTCATTTGGAATTCTATAAAATAGACCTGGGTTATATACATATCTTAACTCAAAACCACTATGGTCTTAAATTTTCATTTGGAAACGATGTATTCAAGAATAAAAATTTCTAGAATGTTGCCTTATAGTGTGGTTTTATAAAATTGGCTCTATTTATTAATAGTCTTATTAAAATTACAACACAATAGAAGTGTGGATTATGAACGATTCATGAAGAACTTATATTTATGTATTTTGATTGGTCCTTATGTGAAAAGTTAGACCCCTACCTCAAGGGACCCATAAAAAAAAAATTCCATTGAAAGGGTGCATAGTGAACCATGGGACTTGAGTTGGGTTGATAGATTCCCCTCCCCTAAGTTTGTAAATGTTGTAAAATGGTACATGCTTAAATTAACTACAAACTATGTAACATGGAGCGGTAGCACCCAGAACTTTGTGTTCAGCATTACATGGAGGTGGGCTTGAAATCTATTAATATCCACTAAAGAAATCCTCCATGAAAACCCCACCCTGCATTATTCCGCTTATACAGTAATATGAATTCAAATAAGTCAAGGAAACTTGTAAATTCAATGAAAGAAGTGACTACAGTTGTTAAACTCAATGTTATAATAACATGCTTGGAATTGATGCATTAAATTTTATATCACATTCCACACATAAAATAGCATATAAAAAACATAATTATGTCTTTCACAACGTATACTTGCACCATTAGGAGAAACTCCACACATGTAATACATAGAATTGTTAGGCCTTTCTCTATGAATCAAGGTCTACTTAAAATTTTACAACAATGTATGCAAGACTACAATATCTATACATGACGCAATTCTATTATATCTAACAACCCAACTTGCAATAATAGGATGATTCAAGTTATGTTCATGGTGAACCCATATATCATTAGGCTTAAAATTGTAACAGAAAAGTTTTAGCATTAAATGTTAAGGCTTTGGTAGTCTTCTAGTCGACTGTGCAATAGCATCTTTTTGAGCTATCGAGTAGGTGCTAGGCTTTAGCTCAATGCACATTTGTTTAAACTATGTCACTACATATCCCTATCTTGATTCAGATATGGGGGATTGATAATTACAAGGATGAATTCATGTGGTCATGCATTTAAAAATATACATATAGTAAATTCTTTCAAATATTATGCCTAATGACAATTCATGTGTAGGTCTTATCTAATGTTTTTGAGCTACTAAATTGTATGCTTGATCATTTAATAGTTATGCGATAGTCCTACACTTTAAATTTTTTAGAAGCATACCACAACTATAATAAATATGGTCAAATCTCTAGCTTGTAATAAACCCTAAGACCTTCCTAGATAACATAAATCAAATGGGTTAGTTTAGGATAATTTTATGTAGTAACCTACCCCATTACATGGCTAGAAATTCATTTAAAATGTTTCACTAGTTGTAACTTCAATACCCTATATATTATATTAGACAAGTCTCAATTCATAGGTTATACCTGACCGAATAATGGTGCCATACTATTTTCATAAAATAAACAAATTCTAAGTGGTGAGAATAGTTTAGGGTATCATCCCTTTTTCATGCCCATAAATCATCAAATGAATGCAAGCTTACTATGCATCGTGATCTTGAACTCTAAGAACAACCTATATGCAACCATATCTCCATACGTGAATTGCCTTATAACATAGTGGATGCTTATTAATAGAGTGATCAATAAATTGCCTTTATCTTTTTATCTTCATATGGATCCTAAAGTACTAGTGCATAGGTAATCCAAAGATAAAAGAGGCCCTTTGACCCATGTGGGGTAAGTTTCATCACCATACTTGCATAAAATCACAATTCAATCACTTCGATAATTACTCCATGCCACCATTGTAAGAACCTATTTATTAAAATGAGACTATTAATGAGTAAAGATCCATATCATCTACTTTAGGAAAGAAACATGTTAATAAGAAATTGTATCCATACAAGTGTCAAAGTTTATGCAAAATAATGATAAAATATGTTCAAAAAATAGGATATACAATGAACAGAGTAGTGATAATATGCATGTTTCATATTAATTCAAATAATGGTGTAATGAATAGGTCAATCAATGAGTATAAAAGATATAATCAGATGGCCAAGGAGTCTAAAATGTAACATTGACTGTGTCACAAGATAATTAGTCATATAAGTTCACTAATAGAAAATACAGATGAAGATAAATGTACACACAAAGGATAGGCATTATCTAATGTCATTGGTTATGTATTTATGGTACTACAACACCAAATAAAGTGCATACAGGAACATATACATACATATTAGTGAAATACAAGGAGAACAAAATCAAACCGGGTATAAACTAAATACAATAACATACCTGACCTTAAAGGAGTCATTTAAGATAACATAATTATTGTATTGGGAACAAGTAATGAAATTCTATATCCATGTTAGCCTTGTTCACAAGATGACATGTGAAGCCCCCTTGTTATCAGATCAACAGGATTATAGGTAAAACTATTTCCATCCGTAGTAAATTTTCAATGATGAATTGCAGTAATTTCATTTGTGACTGAATGAATTTCGGAAGCCATATACATAATGTAAGGAGATGCCCGCAAAGAGTGCTTTTCTATGGGAAGTGATAACAAGTAGATAGTATTTTCAATCCTAAGGCATCAAGAATGTAGTGATTGCACAAATCATACTTAGTAAACCCATGAATTTGCATAGAAAAGTTAATTCAAGATATAATTGTGACTGCAAAAGGAACTTCAACAATAAGTTCACATGTTGCTTTCAAGAGGATCAGAAGACCAAAAAGGCTAAAATTTTAATTAATGACTACTAAATTTGAAAATATTGTACTTTAGTATGTATACGAAGGAGTTACCTGTGACTAGTCTTCAAGTTTTGAAATCATAAGTTTTATTCTCATTCCCAAACACAGCCCCTTCAAGTTTGCTAAAACATTCCTTTTCATGAAGAACTCATAACACTTGTCATCTTTCAATTTGTTGTTGGTCTCAGGTACTAATTCTTGTTGAATATATGTAATCTTTCCTCTCAAAGATTCTTATCTTAGTTAGCATACTTCACACATTAAAACATACTTAGCTTGATCATAAAATTTGACTCCAATAATAAAAAACCACCATACTACTCTACTTTGGGGCAAAACTGTCCTCTAGCAATATTTTGTCTCAACTTGTCAAAAACAATGCAACTTCTTTACTTTAGGCTTCTTAGACCTTCACCAAAGAACTTGTACTTTGTATAATTACTTCACCCACTCCTATAATCACCATTGAATTCATGCAAAGGTTTATAGAATCAAACTCTCCCAACTTGTCAAAACATTGTCACTTCTTACTCTTGAGAACATGTAGTTTGCTAGTACTAGGGTTATGAATTTATAGAGTGACCCAGAATGAACTATCACCTTCCTCAGTTTTATTTTACTACCCTTGATATGTATGCAAATTTTAGAACTTAAATCCTTGCACAACTCTCTCTATTTCATTTTTTGGCAAATTTTGTTCTTGAATCACTAACTAGCCTAGGATAGTCTTGCAGCCCCTATAAGTTCTCTTCCACATGGAATCAAGACCCAAAATAATCATTTTTTAGGACCCATTATGGAGTACATTACACCTGAGAAGTTTCAATTCCAACTCAAAATACAAATACCACTTCCTTTTGAAAACTACTGTCTTTACTAGCCTTTAGACTGTGTTTGATCACCCCTTTCCAAACTGTCATATAAACCTTAATATTTAGCCCTTGGTTTTAAAAAATTATTTCAAAATATATTTCTAGGAACCCTTGACATGATTACTTGTAATTTCAAGGAAAAAGGAATTGATTTGGTGCTCTAAAGTGCAAGCCCTAGCATTACTTACTGTGACACACCTGGTAAGGGTATTTTTAGCATGACTTTTTTCTATTCATCGATTCAAGGAATGAAATTTGACACACATATCTATATTAACATACTGTATAATTTTTTTTATTCCATAGTAGACTCTAAATAATTCAAAGCCACGTGATTCACTTGCTCTTTCCTTGTCAAGTTGTACATGCACACAGTCATGGTTAGCATTTCTTCACATCCTTAACTAAAGTAATGGCTCCTTTCCTTTGAGTTGATACTTCACCATTGAACATATCATGCAATGTAACTCTCACTCACCTCACTTTCAATTTCATTACAAGGATTATTCCTTTTAAAATGTCAATGCACATACCTATATTGCCTCACAGTCAAAACAAGACACCTAAAGTCCAAACAGGGGACAAATCCACTATCTTGAAGGACATACAACTAGTTTACCAATATTGTAAGTACTTAAACAATGTAATTTATTCCCATGTAATGGTTATCACGGGCTTGTACTAATAAACTACCATTGTAGATCTTAAGAATGAATACATTCACACCTTAAACATGTGATAACTTAAGCACCATCCTGAAATAGAGCATTCAAACACATGCAAGCTATCATGGATAGTCCCACCTTTGAATCCTTCATACAACGTATGGAAAAGGCATTAAACATTACTACAAACTCAAAGTTACTCCCATGCAAGCTAAGATGTGCATTAAAATATATTTATATAATTGTGATTCTCCATACAAATTATCCAACATTCTTCATACCATATCTTTTCTTTGTCCTCTCCACGGGGAATGGATGCAAACTCACCAAATCACACACAATATGAAATATATTTATATAACTCCTGTGATTCTCCATAAAAATTATCCAACATTCTTCATACCATTCTTTTCTATGTCCTCTCCATGAAGAATGAATGACCCTAAAATCACTAACTTCCTCATTCCTCCTATTTTGATTTCTATTCACATGTAACTCATCTTACATTTCCTACCTAGACCCACAAGCTTCACTGATGACACAAAAAATGATATTTAGTGAATTCAACTATCCATACATGTTATGACCACCTTTTACACAGGGAAAATCACTCATCTACTGCACATTATGACTAACTACACACACTATGACTTAATTAGAAACTTACAACACCTTACACACCCTTTAATTACCTTTAGATAACCTTTATAATTTGAATTACATTTTAGAAAGGATGCCTCATTTGAATTATTAAACTCCCTCACTCTTACTCTCCATTCTCTTACACATGTATCCACACAGTTATTTGACCTCATTGTAGAAACAATTACATTTAGATGGCTCCTAGATGATGCTCTTGCATCATACTCCCAAGGTGGAGAAAAAGTGTTCCTACACTTTTCTTGTTTGTTCTAGTCTTCATCCTTATTGCTAACTCTTTGTATTCTCTTCTTGCTTTCAATGTCTTCAAATTTCTTGCATCCACCTGGGTCCCATGACTTTTCCTTAGCTCCATTCTTCATTTAATCTTCAATATTTTTCTTTATCTTCTTCATCTTCTCTTTACCCTTAAAGATGAGGTCTTCATTCTCTTTTCTCTTCATTTGAGCTCTGAAATGATATTCTCTTTCAATTCCTTTGATCATACCTGCACATTCATAAACACACAAAACCTTAGATTCAAAAACAAGATACTTTTGAGCCTCTTCATCCCTTTTCCTTCAATTTCTTATTTCTTGTCATTATTTTCTTCCATCTATTCAACTCCTTCTTCACCATACTTCATTTGTTCACCACAACAAAGCACATTCAAGTGCATGTATTCCCTTCCTCTACACTCACTCTTGACTGACATATAAAACTGAGAATTAGTTCTCCCTCATATTCTTCATCAAATTCTTCCTCTTTCATGCATTCATCTTTCACTATAACTTTGATTTCTTCTTCCTCTTGCTTGTTTGTCCTCATTTCCATCATTTTCAACTTGCATTTTTCCTTTGTTATCTTCTTCATTCTAGCTGTAATCTCTTTCCTTATTTCATGAGTGACCTCAATGACCACTTTACCACCTTCCTCAACACTACTTTCATCACTTTACTCATGTCATTATTTTGCATTTCTTTCACTTTTCTCTTTAACTCATCCATCTTGCTCAAGATTATTCTTATCTTTCTCATCCTCTTATTCTTTTTACAAATTTCTTTATCTCTCATTCTTCTTCTTTCTTCTCTTCATCACTATTCTTCATCCAACTAAGTATTTCTCTTGCCAACTCAACCTGTATATCCTCTTTAACTTGATAATTTTTACACACCTCACCTTGGTCTCACCAGGTCTTTTGGTGTTTCACTCTCTTTTCTTTACTTCACTCTTCATGAATTTGTTATCTACATTTTAAAGGAGAAACATGTCATAAAATTCACATACACACTTTTCCACAAGAAGGAATTCTCTTCACCTCAATCACTTTAAAACCATCAAGCAACTCAAATTTTCACATATATAGAAAACTTGCATTCATAATAACATCCTTTAATAACAAAAAAAATAAACAACTTGATTATCCATGATTTGATACCAAATGATGTAGAGAAAAATAAATATTCATTCATATAATGCAACAATCAACAAGTTTCAAAGAAACAATTTCACTTCCAGCTCTTCACTTGAGGATCAAACAAGCCCAAAAAGGCTAAAATTTCTCAAACTTGTAACTTGCTCAAATATTGACTAGGTTAATCATCACCATAAACATTTTTGACATCTTCATGACATCATACTCATTCATTCCCAAACAACTCATTCAATTTTTCATTAAACATTCTTTTATGAAAACTTATAATATTGTTCTTTTACCCAACCTCTTGTCTTAGGTACTAGTTCTTGCTCCAATATATGTAATCTTTCCTCTCAAAGCTTCTTTCTCATTTCATGCTTCCTTAAAACACATTTAGCTTTATCATAAAATTTGAAAATCCAACAATCATTACCATAGTACTCTATTTTGGAAAAAATCTAATCCTCTAAAATCTCTTGTCTCAACTTGTCAATAATAATGCATATAGCCTTTAGGATTCTTAACCTTAACCAAGAAATTTTAACAACTCATTACTTCAACCCACTCCTAGAATCAAAAACCTAAATTCATGCAAATATTTTAAATCCAATCAAATCTCCTACTTTTATAAAAATTTCTTGCTCTTGAGAACAAGTAGTTTGCTAACACTAGGGTTATGAATTTATAGAGTGACTTAGAATGAAACTAAAACCTTCCTCATTTTTATTTCACCACCCTTGATATGTATAAAAAATTTTAGAACTTAACTCCTTGCAAAACTCTCTCTATTTATTTTTTTTTTACAAATTTTGCTCTTGAAGCACTAACTAGCCTAGGACAGTCTTGCAACCCCTATAACTTCTCTTCCACATGGACTCAAGACAAAAATTAAGAATTTTTGAGGACCCATTATTTATTTACTTAATACTAAGAATTTTCTAGTTTCAACTCAAAATACAAATACCACTTCCTTTGGAAATCTACCCTCTTTACTAGCCTTTAGACTATGTTTGATCACCCCTTCCCAAACTATCATAAAAATATGAATATTTAGCCCTTGGTTTTACAAAATTATTTCAAATATCTTTCTAGGAACCCTTGACATGATTACTTGTAATTTCAAGGAAAAAGGAATTGATTTGGTGCTCCAAAGTGCAAGCCCTAACATACTCACTATGAAACCCTCGTACACACCTGGTAAGGGTATTTTTAGCACAATTTTTTTTGTTCATCAATTCAAGGCATAAAATTTGACACACATATCTTTATTAACATCCTATATAAGTTTTTCTTACTAGTATACTCTCAAGAAGTCAAACCCACATGATTAACTTTCTCTTTCCTTGTCAAGTTGTACATGCACACAATCATGGTTAGCATTTCTTCACATCCTTAACTAAAGAAATGGGTCCTTTCCTTTGAGTTGATACTTAACCATTGAACATAGCATGCAATTTAACTCTCACTCACCTCACTTTTAATGTCATTACAAGGATTCTTCCTTTTAAAATGTCGATGCACAAACCTATATTGCCTCATAGTCAAAATAAGACACCTAAAGTTCAAACTTAGAGGACAAATCCACTATCTTGAAGGACACACAACTACTTTACCAATAGTTTAAGTCTTTAAACACTGTAATTTCTTCCCATGCAATTTTTATTACGTGATTATAATAAGAAACCACCATTGTAGCTCTGAAGAATGAATACTTTCATAGCTTAGACCTGTGATAGCTTAAGCACCATCCTAAAATAGAGCATTAGAACACATGCAAGATCTCATGAACATTTAGTGTTTAGAGATCATTCATATGTCATGGAGATCTTCAAAACCTTAATACAAACTCATTGAATTCTCACATGCAAAGTTAGGATTTGGCCACCATATTAAGATCACTTCTATGACATAAGTCAGAACATGTCTAAAGCAGAGGTATGACTGAGGTCTCCAACATACCAAGTTTCACTTAATGAAGCCCCTTAGTTAGTTCACCAAGAGTCCCTTTACAATATCTTATAACATGTAAAGCTAGAAATTGCTCCAGTGTATATCTAAGAAATATACTAGTTGAAATGCAGTTAATCACCAGTCACACGTGAGTTCATCAATAGTCTAGGGAACTGAATGGTAAATATTAACTATTCATTAATAATAACATCTTGAAGAAATTTGACACTAAAACATTCATGCTCTTATATCCAAATAGTATACTTCATAGATAATTATTTAGATCATTCATACATAGAATTCACTGACAAATCCTTATTTCACTCTCAGATTTTCCATAGAGAATTAGCCTAGGTTGTTCTCCTTTCGAGAATCATGCTTTTGAATTTTCTTCTTGCACAAGGCCGTTCCTAAAACTTAAAGTCCCTTTCATAATTTGAAGCATAACTAGGTCATCTTGCTCACTATGTCCCTTTCCATTATCAAGAATTCATGAAAACTGTAAAAGCATGTGTAGGAAGAAAAATTGACAACTTGCCTTTGAAGCTTTATAAAAGACATTGTAACCGCCCTTTCCTTGGGGGTTAGGTAATTTGATTGGGATTGAACTCATACATTGATCCATATTCAAATACCCTACTAACTGACTACTTTAAAAATTTCATTAGTATTAGTGAAAACCTAAAACTCTACTAATATATTTACTTAGAGATTCATCAAGCTATGAAACATTAGTATGATGCCTAATTTGAAATCATTTTTTACGGAATTCACACAATTCATTACTTGGAAAATAAACCATCCCAATTTTTTTGACAGAGACTTGAATACCATTTCTTCCATTTAGTGGGAATTTTTTGGAAATTCATCCTTTATTAATAATTGTAATATGCTAACAATCCAGTGACCCGATCATTTAGAATCAATACATAGATATAAATCTAGTTACAATAAAAATCATTTAGCTATCGTGCGCAAGTCTAAAGAATTTCTATTCATAATTTTGTTCAATATGATGGTCTTGAATTGTAAAAAGATAAACGCATTTCAACAATGGATTAAGTACAATGGTTGCATAAGTTTAAAAGAGAAATTGGGATCCTATGCCATTGCAACAAGTATAAATTTTTACACTAATAGGCCATCACAATATGGCATTTATTCGAGCATTACGATTATACAAACATTGACTCACCTGCAAAATTAAACTAGATGAATACCTTCACCAATGAATCTATGTAAAAGGTACACCATTCCTAATTCAATCCCGAAATCCTGCATAATTTGAAATTCGTACATCAGTTAAGGAAAACATGATCGATTGAATCAGCCAATGTCCAAATTAGAAGATGGTTGTTTTTAGGATAACTATGGCTAGAAAAATTCAAAAATCAATGACTTACAAGCCCTATGTAAATTCTTAGGGAGGATGCTCCTGTAGACACGAACTAAAAGGTGAAAGATGGGAAGTTGTGATTCCCATTGACTGGCTAGCCCTTTGCAAGACTTAGACATTTCTATCCTTCTAACACCTGATTACTAGTTGGCATGATCCTGATGGAACTTCATTGAGAGGTATCTTGATAATAAAATACCATCAAACACTATGCAAAGTTTAAAATGGGTTGTCCCCCCGTATGTACATAGGTAGTTAGGATTTTGGTTTGTTTCACCATCCTCTTTGGGTGAGTGCAGGACGTTGGGGGGCAAATATAGGGGTCATAAGTGGACGTCATATTGTAAAAGACAACGAAATATCAACTTGTAGGGATTATTAGCAATACGTGCACTCAAATATAAAAAACATTATATGAATATGAATCGTAGCATTCAGAATCTAGTTTCTAAAATACTAATGTTTTCTTAAAAAATGGACAAGTTTAGCTATATTAAACACTCAAAATTATATGACTTAGTTTTTTTTTAAACCTATAAGATTGTAGTCCGTTTGCCCATGATTTGGATGGCCAAATATTGTTAATTTTTTTTCCTTTAGTGAAAAGTGTTAGATGTAGTTGTCTATCTTGGGATGGATTTTATTTTGTATTTTTTTTGAGCAAATTTTTGTTTATGATTTTTTCTTGTGAAAGTGGTCTAAAAAGATTTAGAAAACGGAGCGCTTTCCGTTTTCCCACCATAACTATATCAAAAAAATATCGAAATCAAATATTTTTTTAACATGTATAGAATTTCTCCACACTTAGGATGGTATAAGGTTTATCACATTTTGATTAGCGAAACAAAAGTTACAGTCTTAAACGTAGACATGAACATTCACGGGAAAAAATGTCTTAAAGACCTATTGTTAGTAAAAATTTATAAAATGATATTTATCTTATTCTATTCACTTTAAAATCAATATTTCTACGAAGCTAACAGTCTCCCCTACGCGATGGCACCATTTTTGTGAAATGTTTTTCAATTTTTTAGCATGGTTCAAGTCTTGTGGAAGAGAAAATTTGAAGTTTTTTGACCTTTTACACTTCATAATGACCTCCCATAGCTTTGGTTGGGGAAAAACAAAGATTTTTTCTGAGCCTTAGGGTCAGTGTTTAATGATACTAGATATAACCATGATCGCGATTATTTTTACAAACCGTGATCGCGGGTTTTATAGAACCGCGATACCTATTTATGACTGTGATCGCGGTTTATAAAGCGTGATCATGGTTCTTAAATCATATTTACACGCATCCCAACATTCAAATTACCATGTGATTTTTTACTGTCTCTGACCTTACTGTACGAAATTACTGTGAAATTTTATGTCACTTTTTTTTTCTACATGTTTTTCTTATCACCATGGAAGCATTAAAAACATCATGGGAGACAAGAAACAAAGTCAAAAAAGGAATTCATTAAGTAAGAAAACACCAGACGAATTAGAGGCAAACAGAATTCAAAATGTTGAGCGAATGAGGAATCTTCATGAATCAAGAAGAGGTTCATCTTCAACCCCTACTATTGTAAGCAATGAGGAACCAAGTAATGTTTCTACTGATCAATGTTATCAAGAAGTTGAATTAAATACTCGTGATGAAGATGTTTTTACTGTCAATGTTGAAGAAGAATTAAATACTCGTGATGTAGCAAATGTTGAAATTGAAGGAGACAATGAAAATGTGAATAAGGAAATTCAGGTTGAAACTATAGACAAACAAAATTTGACAAAAACACCTCCTAGGATTTTACGTAAGAAACCTAATTATTTTATTGAAATTGATGAAAACATTTTGAAACCAATGTCTGACAAACTTTCTGAACGAAAATCAGAAGAAAAGCCACTAAAATTTGGGATAATCATTTTGAAATTTTAAATGATTCCCAAAGATGTCAGTTGTTGGTTAGTTTGATGAAATTGATTAAAATGAGACCTACATTAAACACCTTAGGATTGACAACATCTAATATACGTGGTCAAACCTCTACAATTGTTGAAAACCTTCATGATGCATATCACATTGTTGGTGTCAAGAGACGCACTAGGGATAGTAATATTGTGCGTCGTGTACTTGCTACTAGTGTTGTAAGTGAATCAATAAAAAAACAATGTTTGATTACGCAAACAAGTCAAATGTTGCAAGTTAATTGAAAAACTCTAATGAAAGCAATTGAAAGACGTAATATCCTTCAATCACTCAATAACACCATTTTTTGGGCATTTTCTGCTAGAGCACCGCGTAAGGACAAATATAATTATGATGCTATAAGAGAAGTTGTTATTCAATTTTGGCATGATAACACTAGATTTTCACCTAATACAAGAGATGTTGTAAAATGAAGAGTTGGTTCTACTAATCGTGAACCACATCCAAAACATTTCTTAGATATGACTCAAACTCAATTTTTTAGAAGTTTGAACATAGGAACATTGAGAAATTAAAATTAGTCAACATTTTTTTGAAATGTTGAAACCATCCTATGTGAAAATTCAACCACGCTCGCACCACTTGTTGTTGTAGGCAACATGTTGAATTTGCGATGCATTATGCTAAATTTTTACGTATTCGTTCTATTTTTCATTCTGAAACTATGTTATTCAGAATGTGGTGTTCAAGTTCCACCAATATCTTCCAGGGATTTCATTCCTACGATATTTTGTGAAAAAGAAGTTGGACAATTTTTTATAGTCAGGATTGTTTAGATGGAAGTTGTGGTACATGTGGCGGATTACCTAAATTAGAAAGTTACATCCATGAGAAAATTGAAGGTGAAATAGGACATAATTTAGTTGATTTTGATAAATATAAATCAGTTGCATACCAGTTGAAAGATGGAAAAGAGTCTAAACGGTGTGAGCTAGTTACAGAACATATGCCTATTTTTCAATTTATGAGAAAATTTAAGGATGAAATTGTTTATGAGTATGCTAGGCATACACACAGAGCTCGATGGTTGGATGAATAGTTTCAAGATATGCAAAGACACATTTCCTATTGGTACTATTATTTCAGTGGTCAATTTTGTAGAGAATTACACATTGCAAACCACAAATGGAGGTTCAATCACAATATTACAACTCAGTAAACGTTGCCATTTTTGTGCATATAGCCATTTATACATTCTCCTGACAGTAGTACAGAGAATGATCAAAATTTTTAAGAGAGTACCACTTTTATATCAGTGATGATCATACTCATTCTACTGAATTTGTGCAAGGGTGTTTCCAGTTATTTTATGGAAACTTGTCTGATAGGGACATCCACTTCAAACAACATTATATATGGTTAGATAATTACATGTCTCAATTTAAGAATGCACAAATGTTTTATTGGATGAGCAGGATGCACGTCAAGATGGGTGTGCAACATATTTGGAGTTTCACTGAGGCTGGACATGGAAAAGGAGAGCATGGTGGTGCAGGGGCATGTGTGAAAAGAGATCTTGCAAGAGAAGAGTTGAAGTACAAAGATGGTGCTAAATTGAAAGATGCAAAGAGCATAGTGGAATGGTGTATTGACAACATGGCCCGAGGTTCTCAAGAAAATTCCACAATTCACAAATATTTTTGGTTGATAAAGGAACAAAAAATTGCTAACTACGAGGATTGTATGAACACTCACTGGGTCCAGTGATATGCACTCATTTTGTAGCTCAGACATTACTTCATGGGCCGCATGGACAAGAAATTTTACATGTTTTTGTGCATCTTGTATCAAATTTTTCACTGCTGAGTGTGATTCACAAGAATGGGTGGATGGATGGATTTGTAGGCCTCTAACTCCACTTCCTAGTTATCAACCTCCACAAGCATTACGACTTGTTTCTACAGATGAAGTTGTAACATCCAAGGACTTTGATGAAATTTTGATTTTGGTGCGACAAGTTATTTATGGTTATTTACAATTTTTTTATTGAGTTATGTCCATTGAAATTTTAATATGTACAATTTAAATTTGAGTTGAAACCTTTATTTTTTTATAGGACATGTGTTTGCAGTTATTGTGACAGAAGACAATGAAGAAGGAATAGACTATTTATTATGTCGTTGCATCGAGGAAAGAAAGAAGTTGACTTCTCCTGTTATAGATGGCGAAGATATTGAGTACCCTACAGGGTCAATGGTAGTTACTGGAACTTGGCTTCGATGGTATCCATTAAAAAACTCCTCTGTTTGGGTGTTTGAAGACTTTGAGACACACAAGAAAATACTCTTATATTCACATCTAGTTCTAGCGACAAATATTCAGCTGTATAGATATCGAGGAAGGCCTAATAACAAGATTCTTTGGAAGGTTTGAGAGTCAGATCATGAAGCAATCATGTCTGCTATTCAGAATAGATCCAATCCTGATGGTTGATTGGAATGAATTTACAATGCTCATGTCTGGTATATATAATTTCTTTGGTAATTTCTTTGGTACATACAATTTTTTAGTTAGATAAATTTAAGTTCATATATTTTATTAAATTTGTGTATTTTGTATATATCTAGTATGGTTTTGATTTGAAACTTAAATTTATTTGACTAACACTTTTATGTGCAGGTTAGTGGTGCCAAAAAAGCTTCCACCTTCACGTGGTTGGCACTGTTAGTAGAGAATTATAAATTCTCAAAGCTAAGAGAAGCTTTCATTATTTTATAAGAAAAGAGAAGCAATTAACAACGATTTATGTACCTGTGGAGGGGGTTCTTGGCTCTGGAGGAGGTAGCCCAGAAGGACTTGGAGCTTAGAGAACATTTACAAAAATGATGCCCTCCCCAAGTGTTTACAATAGGGAAAAACCATCCCTATGTGTGTTCACAGTTCAGTTTGGTGCCATGACCCACCGTTTGTAAAATATACCATTTGACAGCCTTACACTGGCTCAAACTACACTATTCTGTGCGTTTTTAAACAATAGGGCAGCAAGAGCAACCGATTGGAGAAGGAAAAAATAGAGACAGGATAGTGCAGAGGGTCCCTATATTGAGGTGTAGGATCAAACGAGACATCCTTAGGTTCCATGGAGTCCGCATAGTCACCCATCGAAGTTGAACATTTTTTTGGTCTCAGGGCTCTTAAGGGACTATGCCCAAATGAAGTAGCCTGGAAGAAATGATGTTGTCACGCACCAAAATGGTACCTCCTCTAGGCATTCACCTAGCCATGGAGGTTTTGGTTATGCTTTTTTGGTTTGGTGCCATGACCCACGATATCTATTTTTGCAAAATTTACCATTTAGGGGTACAAAACCTTACACTGGTTAAAATACTATTTGGCCATTTGCAAATAACAGGCAGCACCGCACCGATTGGAGAAGGAAATATGACATGCTAACATATGAAATGTAGGATTAAAGAGACATCTCTTAGAATCAGAAATTGAAAGAGAAGAAGAAGATGGTTATGTAATTATTGGCTATTGGACTACGCCCCAACGAAATATCCCTGAAGCAATTTTGATCATGCAATAGTTACTCTTGTTTAGTGTTCACCCACTCATAATGTTTTAAATAAGCCTCTTCTTTCATCCACAATATAAAACACTTTAATCCTCAAATTGCACTGAATGTTAGTAAAAAAAAGAGGCATCAAGAGAAGATTGGAGATGGAAGAAGAATCCAATACTACTATTGCCAAGACTCCTATCTACCTCTTTGAAGTAAGTATCTTGCAATCAAATCGATTTCTAGAAGAAATGATTATTCCTAAGAATGAAAATCCTACTCATGTCAAGGATTCCACAGTTTTAATGTGCCTCCACTTCCTCATATTTTTACATCAGTGACCATTTTAAGAAAGATAAAATTCAAATATCTGAATATGAGTACATAAAAAAACACCCCAAGCATTTTGATAAACTCGTCTAGTTTATCAAAGGAAGTAGTAAAAATACATGTTCCAAGAATCCTACCAACACTAAAGAATCACTTCCCACTCCTAGAACCACTCATTCCTAGAACCTTCTTTCCTTAAAATCCCCTTCTTCTAGGAAATAAGAACCTTTCTATCTTTCCTTGTTGGTCAATGGACCTATAAATTGAATAATTGCATTATTGAGGGCGCCTCTGACAATGTCATGCTTATAAAATTTCTAACTCTATTGGTATTAATCTCAACCATGCTATTGGCCATTATTACTACATGAAAACAAAATAATTACCTCTTTTTGGCCAGGTGAAAGATTCTCAAGTAGAATTTGCAGACTTCCCTGACAAGAAAATCAAGATGGAAATACTTGTGGAAGACATGCTAGCTACGTATGGTATATTGTTGAGCCAAAGTTTCTATCATGATATTGGTGGGGATATAAAGATGGATTGGTCATACACCACCATACTCATCAATGGTAAAATGAATAATATCCTTCTGATAAATAAAATTAAATACACAGTTCAAAAACCAAATGACCCAAGGGAAGACATCTTATTTCAAGATTCAAGGTATGAAATATTTTTCATGACTTAAGAGGAAAATGATAAGTTTCCCATGTTGATGGAGGAATACACATGCTTCCCTTAATTTCTTAACAATTGTACCATGCAATGTTGCACCATAGTAACGTTATATTCATATATGTTGCACCATAGTTTTTTAATTTTAAATCAAACATACATATAGAATTAATATACATAGAATATACATACATAGAAGGATATCATGTGCAATGAATTCGAATCAAACATAGAAGTAATATTGTTATGAAAACCAACACATGGATATATAATGTATCAAACTAAGTGTGTTGAACGCACGTCTCTGTAAATATAAGTTCATAACATGTGTACATCTCGAACTAAGTGTGCTGGATGCACGTATCTAAAAATATAAGTTCATAACATGTGTACATCTCGAATTAAGTGTGTCATACATATAGGACCACATGCAGTCGCATAAGGCTATATATACAATGTCCTATGAAGAATCATGAACTAGGACCAGCTGGCCCATATATATATCTATGTACATCCAGGTCCTATGAATCTAATCATGAAACATCTTCCCTCTCTTCACCCTGCTAGAAGTAGCATGTCCACGACCTGGGGATGTAGTGGAGGGAGATGCCACTACGGATTTCATCTGTGTGGTCCTAGGTGTCTCTAAGCAGGCCTGTAACCTAACCTGCACATTCATAAACAACAAGTTTTTAACACCCATATTTTTAAAATACATTCAAAATTTAGAAACTTAGAATTTAGTTAAAATGCATGTGAAATCTTACCGCAATGTCATGATCCCTATCAATTTTTCATTGATGCATGGCAGGGACAACAGTAGACTCATGAGGGGTAAGCTACATACAAATAATTAAATTTCAAATTAAATATTTCATGTACAAAATTTGATATTGTAGATTTAAGTAATAAGAAATAATTCCTAAATAAATTTAACAAATTTGAAAAATTGTACCTCAGTTAGTGGATCTCCAGATGCTATGGCAGTATTTACAGCAGCCTCCATAGTCTGCATATATGGAGGAGTCTCTCTGGCAGTCATAAGCTATACAAAAAACATGTACAAATCAATATTAATCTACATGACTGCCACATAACAGAGCCAAAGCATAATCCACGTGAACTTCCACAATTAGAAACAAAGTGTAAAGAGAAACTAACCTGCGTAAAAGTCATGTGAGGCATGCCAGTAGCCTCAGTTCCCAGAGCAGATGATGACCCACCAGGCTCCTGCATATAAAAGACAAACATATATTAATATGTACATGTACAGGTGAAACATTATAATAATAAAAGTGCACAATCAAATGAAATTTGAAATTTAAGTACAACTTGAAACTTACATTTGTAACATGCCCAGCTACAGTAGCTAGCATGTCGACGCTGGATGTTTCCTTCACCGGCTCTTGCTATTTAAAATAAAATAAAAAATTAGTTTTTACATGTATGTACATGACGTACAATCAAATACATATATATTAAAATCTCAAACATGAATTAAACTATTGTATATATATATATATATATATATATATATATATATATAAATATTTATTTGACATTTACCTATGAAAGACCAAGATCCTTTGCACCAGTTCCAAAAACATCTGCCATCATCTCATCTAGAGAAAAGAAATCATGTGATCCAACAAATGATGTCTCGCCCGCAGTGCATACGGCACCACATGATCCATAGTGGTGTGGTGTGCTAGAACTGGCGCCTCCACCAACATCACCAGATGCAATCTGCTCACTATGTTGGGTCAGAGTGTCAGTGAGCTCCCTCAATGCATGTAGTGTGTCAATCTCCACAACCTCCTTCACTGTAGGAGGGATAACTGAAGGTAGTGGGGGTTTTGGGGCATGGGGGATCCTTGGTTGACCTACGCGTGCACCAGGTCTACTCTGTGTAGAGCCACCTCCTCACCCATAAAAATCAGAAAAGTCAAAATAATTTGGGACCTCATTAAGCACGAACTCACAATATAATTTCTTCAAAAAATAGAGAGGAACCTCATTGTTGTTGCATGGTGGATAATCAAAAACCATCCACCATCGGTCCCAAAAATTGTTCTTGATTCGGTCATCATGGCACCAATGGATTGGGAACCGTTTGCAAGTAACTTGGGGGGGCATTGGTTCTTGGGTCAATAAATAATGCACAAATGTGGTCTTTTCCAATTTTTTGTCTTTTACGGCCGCATGGGATAATTTATCTACATACCACCACCTACAATCACCTCTAAAGGTATTCCATCTGTCTATTTGGTTGGTTGCAGAGTCAACTTCGCCAATCAATGTTTGCAATGTGTTGGCTAAAGTCATGTGGGATGGATTTGTGGCATGATTTTGTCTTATAGTCTGAATAAGGTTCTCAATGACAATTTTATTTTGTCAGATTCTTCCAACGATATCAGCTTGTGTTCCTGTTGGTTCCATGGGGACAGAAGGAGCCACAGGAGGTGGATCTATGTTTGGAGGAGGGTTTTGAGGAAGGAGGGTTTTGAGGAATATTTTGATGGTTTGTAGGATTACGAGCTTGTCGAGCAACTGACAAAACAAAAAAATTGTATACATAAACAAAAAATTGAAAAACCCATGAAAATCACAAAAAATAACCTAAAATGCAAACAAATTGATCAAAATCGAGGGCTTACCTCTTTGTCTTGGTGGCATGGTTGAAACTATCATGATCCAGAAGTCCGAAGAGTAATTTTTAGGGGGTATTCAAAGCACGAGTGCCAAAGGTCTAGGAGAAATCGTGGTTGGAAAGGAAAAATGGGGGAAAATGAGGAGTCACGGGTCTATTTTTTTGTCTCAGAGGACCGCGATCGCGGTTTGAAACCGCGATCACAGTTTTAGGTTCGGAAATCACCGAACCTATAAAAACAATTGGGCAAGCGCGGTTTAGAAACCGTGATAAACCGCGGTACCTAAATTTTAGGTTTTTATGTCCACTTAATTGTCCACCAACTTGTTGCACTTACCCATTAAATTATATTTATTCTGAAGTAATTATCCCCTAGCTAAAAATAATTATACTTCATGTAAATGCTATCCATCGTAAAAGTAAATAAGTTAGCCTTATTTTTTCACAATTCCAACTAATTATCTTGAATCCCTTACCTCTCATCTCAGTAATCTTGTTCTGTACTATTATTTATGTTATTTCTGTTGTCTGTGTTATATATGGTCAGACTTTTAAAATGGAACTTACAATTCCAAGTATAAATACATAATCATATATTTATTTCTCACACCCCATTATTAAATATTGAAAGAGACATTAACAGCGAATAAATTATTTTAACCATTAATTGGAAAATATTTTTTTTTTTCAATGCCAACGTTGAATACGTGTATGGGCACTCCTTTCCTGGCCACATTTATTATAGAAACTAACGTTGCATCGTAAAAATGGCATTTACCAAACTAAAAATAATATAGACTCACACTTATGATATTTATTGGATTCTTTTTTAATTCTATCTTCTAATAAAAATAAATATAGTTACTTACATGTAAAAGTAAAAAATACATCTAAAAGTAAATAAATATAGTTATCATTTACTCCACACTAATTATCTTGAATTTACTTCCATAGTAATATATTCGCACAATTTCTTACCGATTCACACTTGTTATCTTTAACGCTTTTAAAATAACTTACATTTCTATGTATAAATACATAATCATATATTTATTTTATTTATTAAGCATTGAGTCGACATTACAAAATAAATTATTTTAACCATTAATCGGAAATTAAAAAGTTTTTTCAATAAAAACGCATCTATTAGCAACATTCCTTTGACTAAACTACAAGAACACCACTTGGTGTAAAACATTATGATCTGGATCCTCTACTAATTCTAACAAACATTCCACTTAGTATGTTAAGGCCCATAGAAGGTTTAGAGTCAAAGATACCATATTTTGTGAGTACGTTTATAGTAGGCCAAATAGAGAGACAAGGGGGCCCTTTGAGCCACTTAATAGAAATAAAAATAACCATCTCATACCTCCATTATGTAGTGCAGTAGAGGGAGAGGTGAACATGTAACCATTGAGCATTGTAAATACATAGCCTAACTCCAAGATTGAGTTCAAGCTTACTAGCAATGGTTAAGATTTGCAATCCATCCTATTCAACCATAATTTGTACAAGTACATGAAATGCGGTAAATTTATTTTAACCAACCAAAAGAAAGGGAAGAGCAATCTCATGTTAACAAGAAAGGATAATTTTCATTATTTTACAACCATTTAACAAAGATATATTTGTAGGCTTTACCCATCTGTGTCATAGGATAGATCAGATAGATACCACTAAGTTCTTACTATCGAGTGCTCTTCCAAATGGATTCTGAAGAATAAAGGATGGATTCAACGTAGAAAGAACCCAATACTATAAGTCAACCATTATTGTAATACTTTTCATGTAAACTAGAAGACCTATCCATAGATGCATGAGAATGGGGAGGAGTAGCTTCACTTTTTTAGTGATATCATTGAAGTATAAAATGCTCGAATGGGATTCCTCTAATAGTAACCACTTTTTGATTATGAGTAAATGCAACACGTTAGTTTAATATAGATGGGATATCCAAAAAAGTATGTAGCCAAGGAAATCCTAAAAACAAGTCACATGAAGGGATAAAAGAGGTGACAAAGTTGGCATAATAATTTGAACCATTCTAGAAGAGCTGAGAAAAAATATACCCTGATTTCATTTAGCACAAAATGTTAGTTGTTGTTTACTATATCTATAGAGAATGTAAAACTTCCAGAGTGCATAAACCCTTCATGTTGATACCTATCTTAAATTAAACAATTATAAATTGACATTGGTCATTATAATCCATATCAGAGTCATCAAATGTAGTACCTGATTGAGAATGTGTAAGAATATCCAATGTGATGCCATAATAAGGAAGGGTAATTACATGATAATTATGATACCAAACTATAGAATATTTAGCAACATTACAATCAAGTAATGGGCGATGTGACATAACATTATTCCTAGTAGGGTGATATGATTTAGTAGGCATGGTCTATTTAATAGTGCTAACATCGATAAGATTTTTATAATATGGAAAATTTTATTATATCAATTAGTATCAGGAACAATACATTTTTTATAATCACAATGGGAATTTATATCCAAATTATTACCATGGTATGCACTTCCATCGACCTCACGTGGTGGAGGGAGAGATACAAGGTTGCGCTCATGTAAGAACTACATGTGGTGATCAGGGAAAATGTGTGAATTATCACTGAGGAGTTTACAAATATATCTTTGTGGGTTTTGGGATATCAAAACAAGATATTTAGCTTGAGAATACATAGATCTATTTATATATGATTGTGAAATTTGAGCATGTGAGATGAACAAAGGAGAGAAGATCTTGTGTGCTAAAATAATAAGAATGTGAACCACTATAAGTATAGATCTAGGTATAAAGTGTGTATGCTCATAAGAATGAGATACCTTAGTGTTAGAGTATATATCGACATAAGTAGAACCAATATATAGTTCCTCTCCATCACATGAAAGGGGATGATAGACATGACTAAAGGGATAATATATCCTACTAGAGAAAGGGTGGGAACCATTCTAATAGAGATAGAGATCGAGATAAATGATAATGATAATGGTCCATGATGTTTTGAATTAGAACACACCAAAATAAAAAATACAAGTCCTTAGGGCCACTAGGGTTGAAAAATAAATTTGATTCAAAATTCAGGTTCACCAAATGTTTACACCCTTAAAATATATGAATATAAATATTATACAAAACAATATGTAGGATGTAAGGGTTTGTTAAAATATATTATTCTAATATAATCCATTCACAATTAACCATACATAATTATAATAGTGAATTAATACATGCAACAATGAAAACTGATGAAATAATAAATAAAATACACAAGAAGGGATGGGGATTTAGTTTTATAGGTTAGAATAGAGGAGATATATATGTGAATACATGTGAGATGTTCCACTCTCATTACTCACGCAGTTGCAAGTATTACTCATAGTTGAAACGAGAAGGAATATCATAAACTATAAATTCTTCGTTATCAGTATTAGAGCTGGATACTAAGCTAGTGCACCATTATAGGATTTTTTATATGGTCCAATCCTAGATATGAATGATTTTGAATGGAGATATACAATCCTATACCCTTTGATATTTAGGTGAACTGAAAATTCCTATGTGTTTTTCTTACCTATAAATGTGATTCATTATATTTATCTCTTTCTCTCTCAAATTCAACAAAAAATATAATCAACAACAACAAAGTGAAAACCCTAGAAACATGTAATACCCTTCATCAAATTTTAGAAAATGAAAAATGAAAAATTAAGTGTGTGGTGAGGATAAACTACCCTTGGCAATCAACATTGAAAAACCAATCCAAATAGTACACTACATGCCCTGTGCGATATTAAGCATCGTGTATTACTCATAGGTACATATGCGAGTGTGAGTGTGATGTAAGCCAGCCCCTATGGGTGCCATCACATTTCTTGACAGAAATATAGTGGGATAACTATAGAATAGATAATGTAACCAATGTGGTAGTAATGTGGTGTAGTGTGCTTCAACAACGTGACTTGAACCTTCATCCCTTGAAACCCTTTGACAATGCTTGTGGTAACTTTTATCTTTATAATACATGGATCTATAACCTTTGTATGCTTAGAAATGGAGGAAACTAGACTCTTTGACATAGTTGAGTGATTCAAACATGTAGATTGGATTATTTAAATGATGGTAACTAATTTAGGAATATCTATGAGCCTTGAATGTGTAGACTCTATTACTTGCTAAAAAAACATTATTACATCATGATTTTGACATACATTATATATGTGGCTCTTAAAAAATGTAATTAAGACTTAGTGTTGAAAGGATTTTTTGTTTTGCTCTCATATCATTGGATTTGTCTTCTGATTTAACTTTCTTGTTGTTTGCTTATATTTTATAATATGTCACAATGATATTTGGTATGTTTCATTTATTGGATTTTTTCTAATGTTAGTTCAAGACTGTACATATTTAGCTAGGACCATAATACAATCATGACCAAGATGTACGAAATAACCTTTTTAAGGCTTACTACAAAATTTTATTGTTGCTGATTCTTGTCTATTTTATATTTCACATTTTATGTTTATGTTTGGCATTACGCACTAATACGATTCAAATTTCAAAGTGATAACATCCTATATATAATTTCATCTTGATCATTTGTCATCTCAAAAGCATGTATCTATGTACCATATAATGAGCTAGAAAATAAAGGATACAATATTCATATTGTATATCATATCCTAGTAGGGAATAATATTGTTTCACATATATGCATATAAGGTTTATTATGGGAGAATCCCACTATCGGTGTAAAAGGAAGGGTGTATATGTTGCTTTATATTACATGTATACTCACACAAATGCACTAGGAGAACTACATTGAGTCTAAAATGTAGTACAATTCTCAATGACTGACAAACAAGGTGACCACCTAGGTTAGTTTGACTCAAGAATTTGCATCTTTTATTTTTACATCTAATGAGTGATTGAAATTATTATAAGAAGATAGGATTTTTATGTATATACATGTGTGAAATCTAGTGTTACATGTAGATCTAAACATACAAAAATTTGATATAGTTGATAAGGAAGTAACCTAGCAAAAATTACAGCCCTATGATTTATCATTCTAAGATATCATAACATGTCTGTTTGCAAATATAGTCTTGACCATTCCTACAGTTTTTCCCGTACATGAAGTTTTTGAAGAACAATTAATCTAGGTTAACTCATATTTCTTCATACATTCAAGACCTGGTAGTAGCATAAACTGAAAGTGATCTAAGACTACTTGTGTTTTTAAATACTTTACTATTTTGACATGCATGAAAATAGCCTATTTTCTTGCTTTAATCTAATTTGAATTAATCTTATTTTAAATTAAATTACTATACTAAATGTTATTTAGATAGTAATTATAACAACGAGCAATCAATACACATTCAAATATGTAACACCCTAAGAAAATGAGATAGGAATGATGACTTAGTTGATTATGTGCGACTTGGGGATGATTGGGACTATGTATCTACTAGAAAATGATGGGGATAACATCACAAAGGCTAAATGAGGGTTCAAAACCCTAAGAATGTATAGGAAAAAAATTCCCATAAGAGGACAGGAACACCCTAGGTAATAATGATTGATCTAGGCTCCTGTGTTTGCTCAGATGCCCAGATTATGTTCTTTTTAAGATCGTAAGATATTGGTTGTTAATCTCTCTTTGTCACTCTAGTTTTTTTTTTATATCAATGGCCACACCTATAAACTAAAAAATAAATGAATACCTACACATGCCCACAAACCAAATCAAATCCAATAAAAAATATGTAGGATGTGGAGTCGGACTAGCCCCAACAGTCACCCAAAGAGTAAACTTATAATGGAGAACTTCACTACATCTTAGAATCCATGTAGTTATTTGTGTGTGTGTGTGTGTGTGTCAGTGTCCCATGGTCTAGGTTTCCCTTGTGAAATTTGTAAGATGATATTGGGTTAGATCTAGATTTTCTAAAATATACAAAATGTGTGAAATGGAATATAATAAATTCCCCTTCTATGCAATGTATGTAGATTAATACACCCCTTGTCCCTTATATGATTGTGTTATATGTATGCTTTTTAGTGCTCTTGTGTCTTTATGTGAGCTTAGTTGGTTGTAAATAGATTTTATAGTACATGGCCAATTGTTTAGAAGAAGTAACAAAGTATATATATGATCCCCTTTTTTGAATTTCACAATTGATAATTGAAAGGATAGCCCAAAGTGTTAAAAGGTGACCAAGAAGCGAAAAGGAACCAAAAGAGTAAGAAGAATAAAGAGATGGATAGGAGCACCTATGAAGGACATGAGCGCCTAGGCACTTCTATCCTAACTAGGCGTTAGTGTCTGAGGCCATCAAAATATGCATTAGTCATGTGCCTACGGAACTGTAAGATGTACAATGCTAGTAAAGTGCGAGAGATAAAGTAAACAAAATGATAAAATGAGTTTTCAACCACTAGTTTTCTTGCTTAAGAATCATGTATATATTAGTATGCTTTAGGACCTAGAAATGTACCCAAGTGTATATATTTTGTGTCTACATTTTCCCCCACTTTATGTTGTTGAGTGAATACTTGATATCATAAAGTAGATAGAAGATGCATACCTTGTAAACCATAGAGGATTATAGCCAATAGCATGTCGAGTGAATAAGTAGACATGCGAAGCGTGAAGTGATCACAATGTGAAGTGTGGAAACTAGGAAAGGGAGGTATACCCTAGGGGTGAATTGTATGCTTAGTAGTGTGATGTTGGAGCTTGTTCTTGTTGATGTGAGATGCTTCTTTTTGCTTGTAAGGAAGAACCTACAAAATAAGAGAAAGAGAGTAGTAAAATTCCTGTATATGGAAAATCAAAGTAACATATGTATAAGTAAAATTCTGTAAAAGTAGTAATTAAGGAAACCGTGCACCTGATGTATGAGAGAGTATAAGATAAAAACTTTTCCTATTTTATTGGAGATGTTGTTGGATGGGGTTGGGGTGATCAATTCCTAAATAATAAAGAGTTGAGCCACATATTTGAGTGTCCTTCCTTAAAGGATGAAGTTTTTGGGTGATCTCATGCCAAGAGTGAATTTTTTGGATGATATCACACCAAGGATGAGTGTTTGGGTGATATCACACCAAGAGAAGAATTTTGGGGAGAGATTTATATTTTTATCTCCTTTTATGACACTTCTCAAATGATAAGTTCCACTACAGATTAACACATCATGATTTGTCACCGAATTCGTAACCAAATTGTATCCAAATGATTGAATTTTATAACTGAAGACAAGTATTTGATACTGTAGGTCAACACTATAAACTTCTATAAACTGTGTTGAGTTGAGAATCTATCTAATTTTTCCCCTAGGACACAAGTGCCTAGGTGGGACACACACGCCCACTGATCCTGTCTTATACTGGGTGCTAGTGTCTGCTCTATGTTTGTGATCCAAGTCTTATTATAGACCACTCTATAACTGTGTGTATTTGCCAATTATGTACTATGTTTTTCTGTTCTGGAGATCTATGCTGCAATAAGGGTGATTTTTTCACCCAATATTTACCCCCCTTGTTTGGGGTGCATGTGACATATGTAGGACGATGTGGCCCAAATGAGAGGACCTGAAACTGATATGCATATCATAGATTAGATACCTACAGGGGTAGGGGATGTGCATGGTAGAAACCAAGGCACATGCAAACAAGATAGGCTAGAAAACAAGTGTTAGTGTAAACGAGCTAGCATACAATGGAACATAATGTATCAAGAAATTTTGAAGATAAGAGGGAACATGGAAAATGGGTTGCATATATGAGACATCGCTCACAATGTCACAAGACAATCAGGGCCTAAGTGGCTATAAGAAAAAAATGATCAAGCAAGACATAGGGAATATCCTGTAAACAATTGCAAATAATAGCAAACAAAAAATAAAAAACAACCATGGTTGTATAAAATTTTGTAAGGAAAATTCTACACATGAAGCACATGTTAGCATGTTAGAAAGATAAATAGTATGTCAAAGCATGTATAGATAGGCAATGAAAATTAAGTGACAAGAAGTAGTAAATATTGTAACAATAGGACCTGTGAGTGTGGAGTATGAGAATAGAAAAATTATATGCCCCCAGAAGCCTCGTTGGGACTGGTAAAGAATGATTTCAAGCATCATGCATTGTGTAAGAATCCGTAAAAGTCCTGCATTCACCTCAAGATACCATGTGAATGTGCATGTGTGTATAGAAAAAGATAATGACATACTAAGTATCCAACTCACATAGGAAACAAAGTGCATCATGTAAGTAGTATAAGCTAACAATATTAAATACAACCAAGATGTGTAAATACCATGTGAATGTGATGGTGTTTTGCGATATGCAAGATTTACAGATGAGAGGGGTCATGTTGCTCCCCAATGGATGTGTGTGACATGAGGTTCATTTAGGAAATTACCCTCAACATTCAAGTATGAACCATAGAACAAGAGTGCATCATTAGGTAACAAAGGTATTATATGTGATTGAGATTAGACGTTAGGAAATATTTATCATGAAGAACATAGTGTGAAGTGTAGTAGATAAGCTATGAGTATATGATATAGATAAAAAAATAGTGATGGAAGGGGGGGAATTGTGATGACCCCGAGTGTGTGGTTGAAGAAAAGTTATCTGAGGACAACGAAAAGAAAGGGCCCCTTATTTGATATCTTAGAAGAAGAAGGCATGTGACCATGGTCTAGGGATGATGGTGTAGGAGAGTAAATATGTGTATGTGAGGGAGATCAATGTGGTAAAGGAGGTGGAGAACACGTATAGGAATGTGATTCCTAGGTAAGGGAATTAGGCCAAAGGGGTGGACTAATGGACTAGTGAGAATGACGAGGTCATGATGTAGGTCATGTATAAATAGGAGATCTAGGTATAGAAATAAATGTAGAATTAAGATGCGTAGGAGGCCTATATGCCATGAATGGGGCTGAAAAATGGGGAGGATGCGCCGAGGTAATGACATGCATGGTGGAATACCTTGAATGGTGACGAATTTGTTATTTTGAATGAACTTAAGCCATAAGTGGAGAATGGAAGGCATAGATTGGGTAGCCAAAAGAAAAGGGAGACATAAGACCATGTCACATCACTTGATTTCAGATGTAACAAGGAATGATGTTAGTATGGCAAGGACCCCAACAATAATGGGAAAAAAAACATGTCCATAATAATTACGGATTGGAAATGTAATTTGAGAGATTGGAAAATTGATAGCCAACAAGAGTGTCATAGAGCATGCATTGGAATGTCATGAGGGATGGACCATAGTATTATTTACTTGATGAGCACCAATAGAAGCATCAATATGTAAAAAATTAGAACAAAATGTAGCATGGTAGTCACGATCCAAGAATGTAATAATTGGCGGTGGCGTATCAGTAGTAGCAATACAAAAATCAAGCAATGTAAATTAGGGAGGAGGCACTGTATAATATGCATACTTTGTAGAGTAATTAGTATCTAGGTTGTCATGATTTGATAATGGGTCATTAGATATTTTAATATTTTGATTATCGTTGACTGGTTTAGAAGTAGATGAATCTATAATATTGCCTACATTGTTGTTGATAAGATCTTGAATGAGATGTTTGAGCTCATAATAATGATCAATAGAATGCCCATTGCACTGGTGATAATCACAATGTGTGTTTTCATCATAATTACGTCCACGTGGTTGAGAAGGATCTAGATTGAGTGGTAGAGGGAGAGTGAGCATATTAATTTCAATGATTTATGGTAATACGAGGTGAGGTGCATAAGGTAGCTTAGTAAAGGTACACCTCGTGGTGTAATTGAAGATTATACAGTGTAGAAATAACGTTGATAGTAGATTTAGGGTTGGTAGGCTTAGTGGATGGTTTGAATGCAGATTTAGATTGAAAATTGTTGGAATATGTAGTGGAAGAAATATCATAATGCTTCAATTTTCCCATAGATAGCAGTTTGTTTTCACACAATTTGAGCATATGACAGAATTGATCAAAAGAAGGAGAAGTATCAAAAATGAAACTCTCTTGGAGTGGAGGAAAAAGGATTTAAATGAATCGATCTTACAATTACGAATCAACTAGAACATTGGTCATTTTGGCAGGGTTATTCTTATACCAAAATACATAATCTGTAAGATGTTCATTTGATACTTGCTTGATTTGAGCTAGTTGAACAAAAATAAGCAAGGAATGCATCAACTAAATATGTAAAATATGTTACCGAATGAACAAGTATATCATAGAACCATTGCATAGCATAGTCATGTAAGTTTCGAGGAAACAATTTTTCCAACAGTATAAGGTCATCAACATAGTCAAGACATGCTACATGAAAGAAGCAAAGATGTTCCTGAAGGTTACCATGGAAATTGAAGATATGAAACTTAGGTGCAGTGAAGTTAGGAGGCAGCAGATAAGAGGAGATGGATGGTGCAAAAGGGATATGAAGGAGGAGTGAAAATATAAAGATGGAAAGGAGGATGAAGAGGCTTGTTGCAATTGGCGAATTTGGGTGTGTAAATCATGGTATAATGAGGCTAGGTCATTGGTGCCTGAATAGGAGCCTGTTATTTATAAAAAATTATGTAACCCCTTTTTTCTTTGAAAATCATTTAAAATTTTCCCTATTCCCATTTTACTACATCATACCTGCATGCATTTGTGATAAGTCAGGAAGGGGAAATTTATATATATGTCATCTTGTTTTTTAAATTGGATTATATGCTTTCAACAATGGAGATTAAGTTTCATTTTGTGATATCATTTTTCAGTTTTCAAGCTTGCATCATGGTATTTTTCTTCTTCCCATTCTAGAAATTATTTGTTTAAGGTGACATAATTAAGACATGATGGGTTTTAAGTGATCATTAATTTGTGTAAGTTTTTTGAGTGGATGTCACTTCATATATTTTGATGAATCTCATGACTGGTTTCTATCTTGATGATAAAGATCATTGAAATGTGATATAATTTAGATCACATGATCTGACACTACTTTACCTAAGTTTGATATTCTCATAATATGGGCATATGCATTTTTTGATAAGGTTGATATCACATTGCATGGATGCTAACATTTGATTTAGATGACATAACTTAATTAGAAGGAAAGGGTTTAAAATAGTCACCATTTTATTTGACCTTGTTTGGACTATGGTGTATACTTTGATTTTCAAAGTATTGACGACATTGGTAATTCCTAAGCTTGAGGTGGTGGTTGTATAGTGGTTGGATCATAGTGGCATATTGAATGTGTACGTGTGCATTGATTTCACTTTTTTAATGGCCTTGAGCTAGGAAAAACTTGGAGTTTTGGGTCATTTTGTGTTTTTGCTTGCAGAGGAAGTATGATTTTTGGGTGTTATGTTGAGTTTTTGGCTACATAGTTGTTCATTTTGGAATCCACCATTGCAAGTAACCACATATCAAAGCTTCACATCTATGTTTCTCTTTATTAAAGTGAAAAGGTTACTTCGTCTGGGTCAATTTTGTTTGCTTTGCATGCATGCATTTTTTAAGTATATGAGTTTATAGCACTAAATCAAGCTTATATAGTGAAACCATGTTAAAAATTTTACTCAAATATGGACTTTTATTTTCATCATCCACATTGTAAATACTTCTATTTTTATAAATAATGAAGTGGGTGAAATTTTATTGAACAAAAGAGTGATTTTATGGGTAGTAAGTTTGATTTTGGTTGCAGACAATCAATTTTTAAGACCCATTTTGCACTCTAGCTATTAAATAAAATGAAAATAAACATGCGAAGTATTATTCCAATGTTTTCATCATATATCTTTTTTAATAATATTCTCTGATGGTTCAGTTTTTAAAGTATTCACGGAAAAGCCGTGTTTTTGTGCATGCATATGTCATTTTGGTTGTAATGTAAGCTTGCAAATTATGTGGAATTAATATTATATGCCCAGTTAATATTTTTGGTTGGCATTACATTTATTTTCCTGTAACAATTTTTAATAATTTTTGGCAAGGAAATGAAATAATGAGAAAATTGAAATGGGTTGTGAATAATGGAAAACCAAGGGCAGTGCTATCGGTTTTGTATGGAAATGTTTTATGTGCATGGGTTATTTCAATGTGCACTATGTGTTGATTATTTTAGTATGAATAAATTGGCCATAAACAGAAGTTAAGTTTGATTTATGGAAGTGCAATGATTTTTGAAGCAAGCCATTTCTTTTGGGTATAACTTGACTATGTCATTTATAAGATATGAGTGTCAAAGAGGCATAGATGTTGAAATGAACATATATTGAGAAAATGTAAGAAATTTTGAAATGTTGATTGAAGTTTGATGAAACATTTCATTTTATTTGGAATATTTGAGTTTCAGTGTATGGTCAGTATTGAAATTACTTGATAAAGATTCATTTGTTGTTAGATAAATTTTGATTAGCTAAAATGATTTCCATCTGTCATGTTATTGATTGGGGCA
This sequence comes from Taxus chinensis, assembly GCA_019776745.2. Taxonomy (NCBI): domain Eukaryota; kingdom Viridiplantae; phylum Streptophyta; class Pinopsida; order Cupressales; family Taxaceae; genus Taxus; species Taxus chinensis. Next base: position 270,446,005 of record CM034157.1, read on the forward strand.
TTAGTTCAATCTGTCTTAAAAACAAATTATGAACTTGTAGAGTTATTTCAGTTGAACCTGGTTTATAATTTTTCATCTCTTCTTAGTTTTACAACAAGTTAGGCTAGGATGGATGAGCAAGTTATAGAGGATAAGGTTCTTGTCATTCATGGGAACATGATATTTTTCGGGGTCGATCAAAATGACAGAAAGGTTCACCTAGGGGTGGCCTAAGGGTAACTAGTATGCTTTAGGGTAAGAGGTATTTTATAAGAAGTAGTCCTACTCATTTATTTGTATATTTTGATGCCAATGAGCCATGTTTACATGAGGTATTGTAGGTTATCGAGTCTTATCCTTGTGCTCAACCAACTTGAAGTGTTCACAATACTTCTCTTCATGAAAACATTGATCATAATAGGGAAGATCACAACCCTTATTATTCTAACCGCAGAACCCACTCTACTCCTTCACACTTTCCTCCACATAATGTCCAACCATCCACTAATTCACCATTGCTACTTGGACATACCCAACTATTACATTTAAATGATTCACACCCACTCCCTAAGTGTGTTATGTCCTCTTTCGACGTTCTTAGGGTGACTAGGGCATTGAAGAGAGTGAAGTTAGAAGTAGAGGAAGAGATATGGACTAACACTTATAATACCCTTCCAGTTGAAACTTATGAATATGTAGAGTTGATGACAAAGGTTTATACTCCATTACTTGATCTTACTGGAGATGAATAGTTTATCATGATATGATTTGTTGTTTTCTATTTGGATATAGATTTGATCAAATATTTTGATACTTAACAAAAATTTGGATTTATTGATGACATGCAATGGTTGTATGTATGTATATATATATATATATATATATATATATATATATATATATATATATATATTTGGATGATGACAACAACCTTGGTTTCATTATGTTTTGGTGATCATTTTTAGATATGATGGAGAATTTATATTTGAATGATGTATGGATATGTTATGTATTTTATTTAGTTTATTAGTATTAAGTGGGCCCCTTGTCATTTTTTGTCTTATAAATCATACTTTAAAAGTCATATTTATTTAAAAATATGACTTCCTGAGTCCTCTCACTTTATATTTAATAAAATATTATAAAGTATCACTTAAAATGGAATGTCATGTTTTATTATTTAATTTCATTATTTGGACCCAAATTGGTTATAACTGATTTCACACAAGAGAATAATTATAAAAGGATTTGGAGGATACATTTTTTATGATGATGAATTAGGTATTGTAGCATTTTTGAAGCTTATTTCATAATGAATATTTATGTGCAAAAAATTTTATGAGATAAGTGATCTTACAAGTATTATGATGACATTATTTTGAGGTTTGAGTATGAATTTATGATACAAAAGGTATATCCACTTTTAATATTATTTTATTGATTATCTGAGTTTATTATTCAATTTTTCATCTAAGCTGATTGCATATTTTAATCTATCATATCCAGAGTAGGCCATGAATGATATCATTATTTCAATCTCAAGATAAATGCAGATTTATAGTCATGATGGATTTGATTTGAATCTTGAATCTTGTTAGACATTGTTTTGGAAATCATTGTACATTTCATAATTATAAATATGTTTCTCTTCTATATGTCTATATTCATTTTTGTCTTACAAATTGTGTAAATGTGTCATATTTGTGAATAATTTGTTTATATTTGTTTCTTTTGTTCGTCTATTTTGTATTCAAGATCATTACACCACTTGATAAATAATTATGAATATGATATCATTAAATCATCATGTACAATTTTCACCTTTTTACGAGGTTGTCTAATCAATAGGATTCATTCTTTCGGATAAAGGTTTGATAATAATATATTTATTAAATCAATCAATCTCATCAATAAGTTATTTATCATTTTATATGAAATACGATGGAAATTTCTCAAGACATTGAAATGATCTCATTATCATATCTGATTTAATAATATATGGTCTTGTCGTGTCTTTTCTTGTGTGTTATTTTGTTTCTTTTTTGGTTTCTTGTATATCCTTTTTGTTGTCAGAAGATAGAAATTTTCCCACAATCTTAGGTTGGTCCATGTTTAACCCATACTTAAACTACCCACACTTAACCCATTCTTAAGCATCATCATAATTAAATTGGTCTGAATCTATTTTGACCTTTTGTGTTAGGCAAGAGGGTTGATTAGTTGTCAGTCTACTTTTTATTGACAAAAAATTTTGTGACTCTGCTCTAATTTCTATTTCTTATATGTAAGTGGATTTCCTCTAGCTCTCCACTTCTTCATTTCTATTTTTGTCTGTAAGAGTATATTTATTCTAACTATCCACTTGTGAAGATTTATAAGGGAATATATAATTAACAAATTATAGATCCAAAAAATAAAATCTTGAAGATTATATATTATGATGTGTAATTAAATTAAACATCGATTTAGCTTATTAAAGATATCGAATTATAGATCTTAGATAATATTAGATGAAATAAAATAACTGAACATAAATGAGATACAAAGAACACCAAATTTAAGAGGGGAAACCCGAAGGAAAAAACCTACTAATAAAGAAATGTCTATATTAAGAATTATTAGATTTTAACCCAACACTTCCAATTTTCTCCTCGGTTTCATAGTAAACAATTTTCTATACATATCTTGAAATCTTAAGCAGTGTTTATCAATCCCGTGCAAGATCATCCTATTTATATAAGATGGGTGAACGGTCATGCCGCTTCACTCTAGTAGAGGTTGTGTAGACTAACTAATTTTATTTAAATAAACTTTGAAATAAGGGTCGTAGGTGGTGGTTTATCAAATGATATCCCAATTCACATTATCAAATCCAACAGTTCCCCTTAATGTTAAGTGGGATAAATTTTTTTTCCTTATGTCATACTCTGAACGCATTGTGTATTTTAGTGAGACCATGAGACAATGTTTTTCTGTGGTTTAAAATGGAGATCTAAGGTTTCCATAAAAATGTAATGCAAAGGAACAGATAAAAACAAAACATGCCAAATTTACCTTTTTCTACAAAAGGATTTACATATCCAAGAATCAACAATAATGACTCTGGCTAGCATGCAAACAAGGGAAATCATACAGATCTTCCCATACAAAAATTCTTAAGAATACTGCTTTACATATGAAGACTTACATCAAATTATGGAGCCTTTTATAAACTAAGGCATACCCATAACTAAAGCTTCATTGGGATTTACAAGTAACTTCACATAGAGTGACACATTTACTTATTACAAAATGGAGGAAGTATTGGAAGTTTACAATAACCATTAAGAGGTGGAATTTTCATGCACACTCCCCCTTAATGAAAACTCTGATAGGCCCAACAAGGCATGAAACTTATAAAACTTCATAGCACACAATGGATTGGTGAAGATATCAGCAACTTGATATTCCATCAAACAAAAATTGAGATCTATATCACCATTCAGGAATTTCTCTTGAATAAAGTGCATATGAACTTCAATATGCTTGGTCCTTTGATGTTGAACTAGATTGTTTACAAGAGAAATTCAACTGTGGATATCACATATAAGATTAGTTCTCCCTTTGACGCCCATGTGAAGTTCATCCAATGTCTTTTTAGCCACATAGCTTCCTTTTGCAACTTCCATAACAATTCCATTCTCTGCTTCAGTAGAAGATATAAATATTGTTGGTTACTTCTTACTACTCCAAGTGATGAAACCTACACTCAACTTGAAAACATATCTATAAGTAGACTTTCTATCTACAACATCAAAAACATGATTAAAATCACAATAACCAAATAATTGTGCATCATTACAAGAAGAATAAAACAAACCATAATTGATTGTTCCTTTAATATATTTCAAATTTCTTTTTTCCATTTTCCAATGATCCTCATAAGGTTCTTGCATAAATATTGAAACTACTCCTAGTGCCTAGTAATAGTCAAATAAATTAGACTACCAACTAGTTGTCTATACAAAGTATTCAAATCAAATTTAACTAACTAAATTCAATAGGAATGGAAACATGCTTACAGTTAATCATATTAAATAATCTAAGTAAATTCACAATATTATGAGATTGAGATACAACAATAGACTTATGATTTTGAAATATAACTATGCTTAGAAAATGATTTAGCAAACCTAAATCAATCATTTCAAAATGTTGTTTTAATCTTTCTTTGATTTTGACAATTAAGTTTCTATCATTTATAGTAATTAAGATCATCAACATATATGGCAATAATGATAATATGACTATTTTCAAACTTAACAAATAAATCACTATCAGTTCAACATTTGTAAAATACAAGATCCTAAAAGAAACTATTAATTTTAGCATATCAAGCTCTAGGACCTTATTTAAGACCATACAAAGACTTTTTAATCTTGCAGACATGACGTTCCTTACTAGGTTCTTCAAAACTTTTAGGTTGCTTCATGTATATTTATTATTTTAAATCACCATTAATAAATGCATTTTTAACATCCATTTGGTGAATCTCCCAATCATATTGGGCAGCCAAAGCAAGAAGAATTCTAACGGTGCTCATTTTTGCTATAGGAGAAAAAGTCTCAACATAGTAAAGACCGGGTTTCTGAGTGAAACCATGAGCTACCAATATTACCTTGAAATTGATCTAATATTATATTTTTTATTATGATTGTTGTTATTCTTATTCTAAGCAGACTTGTGATTTTGAGAGAACAAGGCTTGAGAAGCAGTTTCTTTTGAATCAAAATTCTCCATTACAGGCTCTTCTTGAATTAACAGAGAAATCAAATGTCTAAATGAGGTAGATCATTTTCATTATGATACTTAGAGTTAAGAATAGAGATATAATTTTTAAACTTTTCATGAGTATTTATTTTAATTATGAAGTACATAGGATTATCTTACGAAAATTCTTAATTATAACCATCTAATTTAGCTTTAATATTCTTAATTTCAGCTAAATAATTTACAATTTTCTCACCACATTTCATAATAGTTATAAAAAACTCTAAAAGTAGCTTAATTATATTAGACAAATGAATTCCTTAATGCATAGTCTCTAATTTCTTCCAGGCATCAACATGCGAGTCCATATGACCTATATGCATTAAAAATTCATCTTTTATGCTTTGTAAAGGGATGGGAAAAGCTTCCTAAGAGAGAATGAGCTAAGGTTTTTAGGGGTTAATTATCTACCAATGGGTTTTCTTTCCACAAAAGTAACTAGATCCCATAGCTTCCTAGCCATAAAACAAGGATTTTAAATGAACTTTCCAAATGTTATAATTCATTCCATTTAACAGTTGAGACTTGTCTAAAGAAAAAACTAGCATAACTAGCCATTTTTAATTCTCAGATACGGACACTAACAACAAATACAGCTAGAAAAATGAATCAAAGAATCCAAACATAAACAAGAGGAAATTAGCTAAAGATCTTCTTATTAGCTATGCGAATGCAAATAGCTCAAAATTGATCAAAAAAATACTTGATTTGATTGATTTAATAGAGTTAAGATGTTTGTTAAGCTACATTTTGCTTAGCAGACTAATTAGCTAATTAATTAATTATTTAATTAATTATGAGCTTAAATATATCTATAAAATATGATAATCCTTTGGTAGATGCAAAGTCTTTAAAAAGTAAAATAAAACAAATGACTTATCGGGTCCACAACAAAGTTATAAAACTGCGACAAAAAGGGTAGACACAAAGTCTCAATAAGTATTAGATAGAAAACTTATCGAGTGCATGAAAACAAACAAAATAAACATGCATAAAAAAACTATAACAATTTTGACAATTACGAAAAGAAAAATAAACACATGTCGTTACTTTTCAATTAGCTCGCACTTCACAATGTAATGTAGTAGAAGATAACAATTCAGACAAAAAAACTATATACACGTGTCTTTAATTAATTAGTTTGCTATTTCGCACTTTGACAAACTTAAAAAAATGCGAAAGAAAAAATAGTAAAAAAATCAATTAAATGACGCCAATTGTCAAAGATCTAACAATTGATAATATACACTTGGCAGGATTTCTACCAAACTTTAACTAGATTGCCTTAGGCGGACTTAAAGTACTTGGAATAAGCTAAACTTTAAAATAAAGTTTGTGTCTGGAAAAAAAAAAAGATGGGTGTCACAATATTAGTGGCTAAGTCAAAGCAAAGACTGACACCCTGACACTTGTGAAGACTGACACAATCAGAAAATTAAAATACATGTGTCCAAATGCAATTGGTTCACACTTCACAGTGCAACCAAAATGACATAAGGCAAAAATGGACACACGTGGAGCCTTTTAAATGGCTCTCTTTTTACAAGTTTGACAAAAACTGAAAAATGCAAAAAGTGACTAATTCTTATTGGATAACCACTACCACAAATGAAAATACTAAAAAATGTGAAATATGGAATAATTTTATCGGCTCGGATTTTATAAATCTGATAAATTTGAAATACAAAGATACTTGGAGCAATTTTATTGGCTCAACCTTTACATATGACAAAATCAAGCTGAAAGAAAACTAACAATGCGAAATATATAGCTACTTAGAGCTAATGTTATTGGTTCTGATTTTGTAAAGATAGAAACAAGCTAAAAACAATATGAAAATGTGAAATAGTAAATGACTTGGAGCTTTCTTATTGGAACAGATATTGTAAATGAAAGAGGAAAGCTAACACAAGTCTGATAACATTGAAAATTATGTGAAGCCCTTATTGGGTCATGTTTTGCTACTGAAAATCAGATAAACAATAAAAATAACACCATGAGGCAAGATGGATCCTTCTAATTGGCTCAGGCTTTGTCACAATGAAAATATCTAATAAAATACTGACAATGTGAAATTATATGGAAAAAATGATTGGCTCGAGCTTCGTAGTCAACATAACTTCACAAAAAATGAAAAAGTCTAATAAAAACTGACAGAGTGAAGCCACTTGGCACTTAATGATTGGATCGGGCTTCACAAACACAAAAATAACAACAGTGAATCTACTTGGAGCAATATTATTGGCTCAAGCTTCGAAAAACTAAAAATAACTATGAATAAAACTAAAAGTGATGAATTGGCCAAATACAAAGAAAAAAGATGGTGAAAAATAAATAATTTTACGGCTGGAACGGACTTAGAAGCTTAAAACAAGCTAGATCTAAATAAATCTTTTGGATCCACAGACAAAAAACTGCACTAACGACTATAAACGACGCTAAAAATTAAAATAAGCTCACAAATGATGGATTTAAACTGTAAATGAATGAAACAAGATGCATAAGAAAATATCTAAGCATACAAAAGATCAAACATGATCTAAAATCCATTTAGCCAATATTTCAAACAATATTTATGCGGGAATCTGAAATTTAAACTTGGTTAGCTCGAAGATGACTGTGAAACTTTTAGGGATTTAAAGATCCATGAATAAACTTAAATTTTCTTCACCTCTGAAAATTAAAAGCTTCTAGATCGATCTTGCACATGCACATAATCACTAGCTCTGATACCATGTCAAGATTTATAAGGGAAGATATAATTAACAAATTATAGATCCACAAAATAAAAGCCCAAAGATTATAGATTATGATATGTAGTTAATTTAAACATCGATTTAGCTTGTTAAAGATAGTGAATTATAGTTTTATCTTACAGAAAATAACATAAAATAAATGAGAGAAAGAGAACACCAGATTTAAGTGGGGAAACCTAAAGGAAAAAAACCAATTGATAAAACACTGTCTATATTAAGAATTATCAGATTTTAACCTAACACTTCCACTTTTCTCCCCGGTCTCAGTGCAGTAAACAACGTGCTTACATAAAAAAATCAATCATGTCTATCTAAAATCAATATCTTAAGTAGCATTCATAAATCTCATGTGGGATCATCCTATTTATATAGGATGGGTGAATAGGGAATACTCAATTAGACATCAATTTTGACATTCAAACTGTACTTTGGGATTCTAATGGTATTGTTGCACAGTTTGCACAAGCTAGTGAAGTTCTTAACAATGAAGAAGATAAAACTCTTGATATTCAAAGGCTCACAAGGTATAATATCCAAAATCAACAAGACATCATAGAAAATTATAAATGAGTTAAAAATGAAAGAGAAGCAAATTTGAAATTTGAAAATAAATCTAAATTCTTGCCTTTAGATGTTTTTAACGATAAGAAGCTTCTTAAACATTTGTGTTAGATTAATCTCTTAGCTAGTGTTGTTTTCTTTCTAATTTTCAATATGGATGTTGAAGGAGAAAGAGAAAGAAGGCCTAGTCCAAATCACAATCGAAATAGAATACCTGGTTTTGAATGTAATAGAGATAATGTAACAAATGATGAAGCTTTTGATAATGATGAAGAGAACCTTAACCCTTGGCTTAAAGGTAATCCTATTGACATTGGGAGAAATCCTCCAAAGCTGCCATCTTTAAAGGGTATTCAACTTCCTAAATTTTTTGGTGAATATGGTTCTTCATGGGAAGATCATCTTGATTCTTTCAAATTAATATGTGCTACCATAGGAGTAACTAATGAAAGATATTCTTTAAGAATTTTTTCACAAACACTTGAAGGAAAAGCCTATAAATATTTCATTAGTCTACCTTCTAAATCCATCACTAAATGGTCTGACATAGAATATTGTCTTGAAGATTATTTTGGAAAAGACAAGGATGATTTTGAACTAGTTAATGAACTTTCCAATATGACCATGGACCATGGTGAAACCATTTATCATTTTACCATTTGTTTCACCAAATTAAGACAAAAGATACATGCAAAAGTCAGACCTCCTAAAAATCTTGCACAGTTGTATTATTGCAATGCTTTTCCATCAAAGTATAGGTTAGTTCTGGAAGATAAAGAAATTTATGATTTTGAGGAGACTCTTACATTTTGTTTGGCATATGAAAAGAAGTTAAAGAATATTGGTTTCAAAGATAGAACATCATCTAATGCTTCTGTAGAGAATACAAAAATATTGAATGCCATCCTAAATTTGGGTAATGAGTTGGTCACCATGAAAAATACAGTTAAATGATCAACCATCATCCTCAAAAGTTACATCTGCAAGGTCAGCTAAGGTTAAAATTGAATTAGGGAAAGTTAATACTGAACTTAAAGAGATTTATTGTGGAGTGTGTGAATTAGATCATGATTATGAAACATGTAAAGCTAGTGAAAAATTTAGGAATTTTGTGAAAGGTAAGAATATTTCAAAAAATGTGTAGTTTTGTTGATTCTAATGTGAATGCAGTCCAAACTCGGTCTAATGATTATGCTAAAAATGATAGTCAAAAAGGAAAAATTGTTGATGAATCCAAAGGAAAACAAAAATCTGATCATAATGATAAAGAAAAATCACTGGATAAATCAAGTAAACCCACTTCTGATGAGGTTCCATCTGGATTGAATAATGCTCAATATCAGCCTTATAAAGGTAAACCATTCATGAAATCATCAATATTTCTTGTTGGATATGATATTGTGGCTGACATGAAGAATTCTAGAAGAAATTTGAATATGTTTGAAAGCCTTGGTTTACCTGGTCAATTTGAAAAATTGGAAGCTGCTCATAAAAATAGGTCTGAATCAAAACCTTTAGTGGTTGTCCAAGAGGATGAATCTGATAGTGAGGATGATAATAACAAATATCAAGTGTTGAATCATTCCAATTCAGCACCTGATTACATTCCACCTTTCTATGTATCAGTCAAAATTCAAAATAAAATCATTCATAATTGTATTCTAGATACAAGAGCATCAAAGAACATCATGCCTAAATCTATTGTTGATCAATTAGGCATTCTTTATGAACATGATAATAGAAAATTGACTGGTTTTGACTCTCGTCAGACTAGATGTTGTGGAAAATTCAAAGACATAGTTATTAAGATAGCACAAGATGAAAGAGTAAGGTTTATTGGAAATGTGCATATCTTAGATATTCTTGCTAATTATGTTATGTTTCTTGGAAGGGATTGGTCTCAAGCTACATGATATTTTGTTGGAAAAGATCTTACTTGGCCCTAGTTGGTAATGTTATTGCTTTCATACATAGAGAGGAATGGTCAGGAACACCAATTGAAGGAGTTTCATCACAAATATCTTTTGTAGAAACTGGTATGGGAACTTATGGTTTGAATGCTTTAGATATTAATTCCTTTGATGATGAAGATCACCAACATGCTAAATTATTTCCTTCTGATGACATTTGGCTTATGTATTTTGATGGAGCATGCTCTCAAATTGGAAATGGGGCTGGTGTGGTTATCAAATCACCTGTGGGTAAGAAATTTAATTATGCTTTTCAGCTCTCATTTGAAACAACAAATAATATTGTTGAATTTGAAGCTTTGTGTTTGGGTTTACAACAAGCTTTAAGTTTAAACATTAAGAAGCTAACAGTTTTTAGAGATTCAGAACTTGTGATAAGACAAGTAAAAAATATTTTTAAGACTAATCAAACTCGTCTTCATCATTATACACAAAAGGTTTGGTCTCTTATTGAACAATTTGAAGCTTTCAACATTAATCATATTTTCAGAGAATTCAATTCTAGAGATGATAAGCTTTTTATTTTTGCCTCTAACCCCTATGTGTGTTGATTATATTGACTACATATTCAAAGAAGTATATAGGCCTATGATCCATGATCTATAAAATAATTGGCTGGTTTTCTCTTTTGACGAACACATTGATAACTTTTGAAGGGAAATTACTTTTATTCAGATGATTATGTGCTTAATTGTGGTGATTATTTGCAGTTGTCTAGTAATAAATTGCCTGTTGGTTTGGTAAGTCTAGAATCCATGTTCTCCCCACATGATCAACCCAAGATTTCTTCTTCTGCTGAACCATCTAGGAGAATCATAGGTGAAACCATTGTTGTCAATTTAGGTATGGAAGAAGAACCAAAATTTGTTTATCTTGGTGCTTGTTTGACTAAAAAAGAGAAAGATGCTTTCATAAAGTTATTAAAGAATTCATTGATGTGTTAGCATGGTCATACAAAGACTTAAAGGGATATGATACAAGAATTATTAAACATGACATTCCCATCAAACCTGGAATAAAACATGTACGTCAGAAACCTAGGAGAGTAAGCCCCTTATTGGAAGACACCATCAATAAGGAGCTTGAGAAAATGCTTGAAGGTGGTGTCATTTACCCTGTAAGATATTCTGAATGGGTTGCCAATTTAGTACATGTATGAAAGAAAAATGGAGACATTCATCTTTGTGTTGATTTTAGAGATTTAAATCGTGCAAGTACTAAAGATAACTTCCCTTTTCCAAACATTGATCAAATCTTACAGCAGGTCGCCGGTTCAGAAATGATGTCTCTTTTAGATGGATTTTTTGGTTATAATCAAATTTTTGTGAATCCAGATGATCGGCACAAAACCAATTTTACCACATGAAAAGGTACCTTGTCTTATAATTGTATGCCTTTTGGTTTAATTAATGTAGGTGCTAACTTTGAAAGAGAAATGCATGTTGCCTTTGATGATTTGATTGGAGTAATTATTCAAGTTTACCTTGATGATTTGACTATGTATTCTCTTAAAAGGAAGAAACATTTGTACCATTTTAGAGAAATTTTCATTCGCTGCTGTAAATTTGGTATTTCTCTAAATCCAAAAAATCAGTTTTTGGAGTTACAGAGGGTAAGTTATTGGGTCATATTATTACAAAAAATGGTATCTCCATTGACCCAGAAAGGGTGAAGGCTATCCAAGAATTACATCCTCCTAAAAATGAGTCAGGTTTACGTTCATTTTTTGGAAAAATTAATTTTGTACATAAATTCATATCTGACTTTTCTGATAAAGTTCTCCTTACAGATCTTACTAAAAAAGAATCATGGTTTTTTGTGGGACTCTCATGCAGATTCTGCCTTTGTTTCAATGTCAAAAATGTTATCACTTATGCACCTATTTTGGCCAAACTTGAATTATCTAAACCATTTGTTCTATATCTTAATGCAACTGATAAAGCTTTGGGTGTTGTTATAACTCAATATTTTGAAGGAAATGATGAAAAACCTATTGCTTATTTCAGTCAAACTCTCAAAGATGTTGAAGTCAGGTATCCTTTAATTGAAATTTTTGTCTTTACATTGGTCTTGGTTTTGGGAAAATACAAATATTTGCTAATGGGAAATAAAATTTTTGTTCGTTCTAATGTCCCTGTATTAGCATATTTTCTTAAACAACCCTTGATTGACGAAAGATTAGCTAAGTGGATTTTCAAAATCCAACAATTTGACTTAGAATTGGAAACTTGTAAGACCATTAAAGGAAATGAACTTGCTAAACACTTAGCTGAAAATGTTGATTCTAATGTCAATGTCATTATTTTAGTAGTGGACGATGTTTTACATGTTGTCCCTCATTTTCAGACTATGACAGGTGTTGATTTATCTTCCAAATTAAACATAGGTTTCATCATGCAAGAATGGGATTGTTTGTTGTCCCAAGATGATTGGTATGATGATCTCATTTATTATTTCAAAAACCAAACATGTCTTGAGAACCTAGAAAAAAGACAACAACGAAGAGCACTTCAATTTTCAAGCTCTTAAATTTGTGCTTTTAGAAAACTTGTTGTTTTTAAAAATTGTGATGGTATTCTTTTGAGATGCTTGACACATGACCAAATTGAACATGTATTAATGAGTTGTCATGAGGGTGTTTGTGGTGGTCATTATGCTGCTAAAACTACCACTCATAAAATTTTACGTGCATGATATTATTGGCCTACTTTATTTAAAGATGCATACAAATGGGTTAGGTCATGTGCCCCTTGCCAAATGTTTATTGGTTGTGAATGCTTACCAGCCATGCCATTGAATCTTGTCATTCTAGAAAAAACCTTTTACTAAGTGGGGAATTGATTTTATTTTTGATATTCATACACCTTCTTCATCTGGTCATAGAACATCTCAAAATCTACCGACTATTTTACTAAATGGGCTGAAGCAGTTGCTTTAAAGAGTTATGTTGCTAACGAAGTTGTTAAATTTTTTGAAAATCAATTTTTCTCATGGTTTGGAGTACCTCAGGAAATTATATCAGATAATGGTCCACAATTCATTTATGAGGAATACTTAGATTTTCTTAGCAAATATTCCATAATTTGAGTCATTCATCTAAATATTACCCACAGGGTAATGGACAAGTTGAATCTACAAATAAGAATTTGATTAATATCATTAAAAATTTGGTTAATAATAGTAAAAGAAATTGGCATTTAAATTTTTTTGAAGCATTATGGGCTGATAGAACTACCGTCAAAACAGGTATTAGTTTTTCACCTTTTATGCTTGCTTATGGTTTTGAAGCCACCATGCCTATTGAGTTACAAATTTCTTCTGCACGTACTACTTTGAATTATGGTTTGGATGACTTAGATGATTTACAATTACGATTGGATGAATTGATTGCTTTAGATCAAAAAAGAGTTATTGCTTTGCAAAAACTTGAAAAGGGTAAAGAAAAGTTGAAAAGGGTATTTGACAAAAATTTCACTATGAAGAATTTCCAAATTGGATATCTTGTTTTATGTTGGGATAAAGCTAGGGATAATCCTGGAAAACATCAAAAATTTGATTCCCTTTGGCTAGGTCCTTATCAAATTTCTTCAATTTTGGGAAATAATGCTTTTCACTTGAGGGAAATTGATGGTGAGTGATTACATTTTACAGTCAATGGTCAACATTTAAAACATTACTACAATTGAGTCTCTTGTCTTGTATATTATGTATATATTGATTGGTTTTCCTTGGTTTTTTTTTCTTGGTTTTTCTTTTATTTTTTTTTTGCTTTTTTTGCCTTGCGTTCTAATAAGTTGTCATGATCATTGAAATGCTGATATGCTTCACCTCTACAAATGTATTGGATTGGATGAAGATGCCTATCAAGATATTTGGATGGTAAAATTATTTGAAACTTTCAGTCAAAGATGATTTATAGAATAATTTATCTGATTTCATAAATGAATGTTATAATGATATACTTAATGTGAAGAGTTGTACTTGATTTTAAAAGTGGTGAAGGTTGACTCTGTACTTGATCTTATCCAACCCTCACTTCCCAATCTCCTTACATCCCTTCTTCATTCACAATCATCTGGAAATTTATCCCATTTTAAATTAAGTCAATATTGTGGTCCACACAGATTGACTCAAGAAACAATGAACCTTGTGTTGCACTTTTGAGCCTAATTTTATCATCTTTTGATGCTTGTCTAACTCCTTGTCACAAGAAATCAGCAAACATGAGCATTAGTGTTATTGAAAAAATTTTACATACCCCCCTTTTTTCTAAAATCATTTAAAAACTTCCCTATTTACATCATTGCATGCATTTGTGATAAGTCAGGTGGGGGCCACTTGATATTTAATGCATTATTTAATTTATATAACATTAAGTGGTTTCGTGGCATTCTTTACTCTTTTAATTAGATTTTGATTTGTGGAAATTATATATATGTCATCTTGTTTGTTAAATTGGATTGTATGGTTTCAGTAATGAATATTAAGTTTTGTTTTGTGATATCATTTTTTGGTTTTCAAGCTCGCTTTATGGTATATTTCTTCTTTCCATTTTGGAAATGATTTGTTTAAGGTGACATAATGAAGATGTGGTGGTTTTCAAGTGATCATTGTTTTGTTTAAGTTTGTTGATTGGCTGCCGCTTCACAATGATTGGTTTCTATCATGTTGATAAAGATCGTTGAAATGTGATATAATTTGGATCACATGATCTGACACTCTGCTTTACCTAAGGATTGAAATTTGCATAATATGGGCATATGTATTTTGATAGGGTTGATATCACCTTCCATGGATGTTAAACATTTGATTTAGATGACATAAGTTAATTAGAAAAGATATATTAAAGTGGTCACCATATTATGTGACCTTGTTTGAACTATGGTGTAAGATTTTGATTTTCGAAGACATTGGTAATTGTTAAGTTGAGGTGGCGGTTGTATAGTGGTTGGCCCATAGTGGCATATTGAATGTGTACATGTGCATTGATTTCTCCTCATTAATGGCTCGAGCTATATTAAAACTTGGAGTTTTGGGTCATTTTTGTAGTTTTTCTCTTGCGAAGGAAGTCTGGTTTTGGTGCTTTGTTGAGAGTTGGTTTGTAAGTTTTTTTTGGACTCCACCATTGCAAGTGAGAATGTGTTAAGGATTCACATGTATGTTTCTCTTGATTAAAAATAGAGGTTACTCCATCTAGGTTGGTTTTGTTTGTTTTTGCATGCATGCATTTTTGAATTCTATGAGTTCATAACACTTGATGAAGCTGAGGTGGCAGTGAATCCATTGAAAGCTTTTACTGGTGCATTTGGACTATTATTTTCATTACCCACCTGCTAATTTTCTTTGATTTTATAAATAATGAAGTGGTAAAGTTTTTATTGAACAAAAAGCATTTTTCTGGGTAGTAAGTTTGATTTTAGTTGCATACAGTTGGTTTTCAATAACTAGTTTGAGCTCTTGCTGTTAAAGAAAATGAAAAAGAAACATGCAAAGTGTTATTCCAATCTTTTCATCAAATCTGTTGTTTTAATAAGTTTGATAAGATTCTTTGATGATTTTTTGTTGAAGTTATTTTGTATAAGCCGTGTTTGTTCCTGTGTATGTCATTTTGTTTGAAATGAAATTTGCAATAGAGTGGAATAAATATGATATGCCCAGTTCATATTTTTTGTTGGTATTAGATTTGTTTTCCTGCAACAAGTCTTTGAATTTTCATTTCTCAAATAAAAAATAGTGAAAGTTGAAATGGGTTGAAATAATGGCAAAACCAAGGTAAGTATTTGATTTTATATTACTATTTTTGCCATGTGCATGGGTCATTTAATATGCACTCTATTTTGATTATTTTAATATAAATACATTCCCTAAAGCAGAAGGTTAAGTTTGATTTTATGAAATGCAATGATTTTTTTTTCAAATAGCCATTTCTTTTGGGTATATTTTGACTGATAAGATGTGAGTTTTGAAGATGAATGGATGTTGAAAGGAATCTGTATTGAGAAAATGCAAGAACTTTGAAATGTTGATTGAAGTATTGATGAAACTTTGCATTTTATTTGGAATATTTGAGTTTCAGTGTGTGGTTAATATTGAAATTGCTTGATAAAAATTCATGTTAAATTATTAATTGGAATATGATTAGCTAAAATGATTTCCATCTGTCATGTTATTAATTGGGGCATTTTAGTTCACTCTGTCTTGAAAAAAATTGATGAAGTTGTGGAGTTATTTTCAGTTGAACATGTTTTGTAATTTCTCATTTCTTCTCAGTTTTACAACATCTCAGGTTGGGATGGATGGGGGAGTTCTAGAGGATCAATTTCTCGTCATTCATGGGGTCATGATAGTTTTTTTGGTCAATCACAATGGTAGAGAGGTTCACCTAGGGATGGCCGAAGGGGAACTAGTATGCTTCGGGGTAGGAGGCCCTTTGCTAGAATTGGTCCTACTCGTGTCTTTTGTGCATTTTGATGCCAATGAACCATGTTTACATGAAGTATTGCAGGTTATTGAGTCTTATCCTTATGTTCAACCCTCTTGTATTGTTCATAATACTCATCTTCATGAAAATATTGAGTATTTAGTGCAGACCATAATCCTTCTTCTAATAACCACTCAGTCCAGTCTGCTCCATCACATTTACCTCCATGCAATGTCCAACCATATGCTAATTCACCATTGCTACTTGGATGGATAGCCTTCACATTCACATGATTCACACCCACCTCTTAAGTTGTGTTAGGTCCTCTTCAGGGTTGTTCCTAGGGTGATGAGAGCATTGAAGAGGGTGAAGTTGGAGGTAGAGGAGGAGACCGAAGGGGTCATCACGCTCACACTACTCTTCCAGGTTGAACCTTATGAATATATGTAGAGTTGATGATGAAGGCTGGGAATCCATTACTTGATCTTACTATAGATGACTAGTTTATCATGATATGACTTGTTTTTTGTTTGGATATGGATTTGATTAAATATTTGCTCATACTTTGTTTTGATTTATCATGAATATGTGACTTGCATCATATATATTACCACACCCAAGGATGATCATAATCAATCTTCTTATAACCATTATGTTTTTGGATATAATTTCTTGCATTCCACTACTTCATAGTTTGATGAGATTTAGCCTACAATCTTTTTCTTATGAGTCACCCCTATTATATGTGGTACCTAAGGTGACTAGATATTTGAAAAGAGTGGAATGTCATAGTTTATGAGTATGTTGAAATGATTTTTGCTCGATCTTATTGTGGACGACTAGTTATCATGATATTTGTTGTTTTTAAATTAAATGTAAATAATTAACATTTGATGACATATTGGTATAATATTTATATATGTCTCAGATGATATAACAACCTTATATTCATGGTATTTGATGTTTGTTTTCAATTATGGTGGTGAATTTATTTTAAAATGATTAGAATATTTTATGTATTAGTATTTTATTTAATGCATTTATATTAAAGTGAGCCCCATGTTATTTCTCATACCTCATACTTTAAAATTCATGTGTATTAAAGAATTGGTTACCCAAGTCCTTTCACTTATATTTAATAAAATATTATAAAGTATCATTTAAAATGGAATGTAATATTTTATTATTTAATTTCATTATTTGGAGCCAAATCGGTTACAACTGATTTTACACAAGGGAAAATTATAAAAGGACTTGAAGGATACATTTTGATGATGAGAAATCAGGAATTGTAGCAATTTGTGAAGTTTATTTCATAAATAATATTTATGTGTAAATGGTTTTATGAGATAAGTGATCTTATAGGTGTTATGATGACATTGTTTTGAGGTTTGAGTATGAATTTATGATACAACAAGTATATCCAGTTTTAATATTATTTTACTGATTATCTGATTTTATTATTCTGTATCTCATCTAAACTGATTGCAATTTTTATCTGTCATATCTATAAGTAGGCCATGAATGATATCTTCATTTCAATCTCAAGATAAATGCAAATTGATAGCCATGATGGATTTTATTTGAATCATAACTCTTGTTAGACGTTGTTTGAACAATCATTGTACATTTCATAAATACAAATATGTTTCTCTTCAACATGTCTATCTTCATTTTCATCTTACAAATTGTGTAAACATGTCATATTTGTGAATAATGTGTTTATGTTTGTTTGTTTTGTTCTTCATTATATTTTGTCTTCAATATCATTACACTACTTGATAAATAAATTACAAATATGAGATCATTAAATAAATAGTTATAATTTTAACCTTTTTAAGAGGTTGTTTAATCAATAGGCTTCACTCTTTTGGATAAAGTTTTGATAATAATTTATTTATTAAAGAAATCAATCTTGTCTATCAATAATTGATTTATCATTTTATATGATATATGATGGAAATTTCTAAATATATTCAAATGATATCATTATCATATCTGATTTAACAATATATGGTCTTGTTGTGTCCTTTATTGTTATGTTTGTTTGTTTATTTGTTGTTGTTTTGTATATCCCCCTACTGTTAGAAGATACAAATTTTCCAATAATCTTAGGTTGGTCTAAGATTAACCTATACTTAAACAACCCACACTTAAGCCATTCTTAAGTATCATCATGATTAAACTTAGTTTGATTCCATCTTGAAAGGAGAAGTGGGGTTCACCAAATGATTTAATCTAATTTCAATTAAATATTATTTAAGAGTAAATTATTGTATTAAATGATATTTAGATAATTAAGTACAGTAGTGCGCAAACAATAAGCATTCAAATATGTAACACCCTAAGAAAATGAAGGAGGAATGATTACTTAGTTGATTGTATGTAACCTAGGGATGATCAGGGTTGTGTACCTACTGGAATAGGATAGAGACAATGTCACAAAGGCTTGATGAGGGTTCAAAACCACTAGTAATTTATAGGACAGAAGTGCCTACAGTAGGAGGACAGGAGCACCCTAGGTGCTAATGACTGATTTGGGCACCCGTATGGTTGCTTCAGATGCTTGGAAGATGGTCTATCCTAGGTCAGAAGGTCTTCATTGCTACTCGCTCTTTGTCACTCTAGTTTTGTTGTTAGAGTCATCGAGTCACAGTTGTAGCTTACAAAAAAAATGACTAGCTACGCATGCCTACAAACCACAACAAATCTTATGAAAAAGATGCAGAATGTGGAGTTAGAACTGATCCCCGACAGTCGTCACCAGAAGAGTGAAATTATGACCGAGTGCTACAATACATCTCAGGCTCCATGTGGTTCTTTTTGTGTGTGCGTATCATTGTGTCATGTGCCCTAGGTTTCCCTTATGAAAGTTGCATGATGATAGTGGGCTAGATCTAGATTAGTCATCGAAGTATGCAAAATGTGTGTGATGGAATAGAATAGACTCCCCTCCTATGCATTGCATGCAAATCAATGCATCCCTTGTCCCTTGTATAAATGTGCTAGATGTATGATTTGTAGTGCTCTTGTGCCTTTTTACAAGCTTAGGTGGTGATAGATAATACTTATAGTGCTTATCCCCTTATTTAGAAGAAGTAACTAAGTAAATATATGATTCCCTTATTTGAATTTCGTAATTGATAACTCAAAGGCAAACCCAAAGTTTTAAAAGGTGACCAAGAAGTGAAAAGGAACCAAAATATTAAGAAGAATATAGAGAGGGACAAGAGTTCCTAGGAGGGATAGGAACGCCTAATTGATTTTCCTAACTAGATGCTAGTATCCAAGGCCATCAAAATGTAAATTAGTGAAGTGCTGATAGATCTGTAAGATGTGTAAAACTAGTAAAGTGTAATAGATAAAGCAACCAAAAGGATAGAAGGAGTTGTCAACCACTGGTTTTCTTGTTTAGGAATCATGTATTCATTTGTATGTTTTAGGATCTAGAAATATAGCCAAGTGCATATATTTTGTGTCTACATTTCCATTACAATTATGTAAATAACTTCTATACTCTATAACATATAATATTCAATCCTAATTAAATCAATTAAATTAATCATACAAAATTAATATAGGGTTAATACATTTTGGTTAACCCATCCATCATTGAATGCTTCACCTAGCTTAAGGATTAAATTATTTATTCCATAGTTAGGCCTTGTGATATACAAACCATGAAATTTGGGGTTTTTCTTCTTAATTTGGATATGACTTATCATAGAGATTTACAAAACCATAAGGGCTACCATCCCTCTAAAAAAGGTCCATGTCACTTGTAGGTTTATAAAGATGGTTCTATCCACACCATGCCCAAGTTTCTTTTATGTTAATACTTACTTTTCAGATAATATGGATTATGGGTATGGAGATACTTAATATTATTATAGGCCTAAGCTTCATAATATCCACCCAAATTTTACCACTCTTAGTGTGCCTCATCCATTATTGGTGTGACTTCTACTGAACTCACCACCTACATCTCATAAGTACTTCTCAAGATGGATTATACCAACCATAACACCTCACTAAATTAGTGGAGTCTTCTATTCAAATGATAATCTATTCCAGTTAATGATGAGACATGCTCTATAGTATAGGGACACTTAAGATTAGTGGGGATGAAGCTCAAAATCACCTTTGTATTCCAACTAAGATTTCTACTTTCTCATATCCATACACCCATTATTGACATAAAACCTGATACATATATAAATGAATCTATTTCATATGATGTTTTCTTTTCTAGTGCATGGACATGTCCTACACGACATCTAAAACCTCATATTTCTACACTCCATAATGATATTGACATATGATGATAATGCAGGTAATTAATGATTCTTCTACTTCTATAGATAGTGGTTGCACATAGTGATTTTGATATTCCATGTGATAATGAAAATCCTATTTTAGATGATCATTTTCATATTTTTCCTAATTCCCATGATGATGATTCTAACAATTTTTTTCTTAAGGTGATGATGATTTTGTTCCTAATGACTTCTAGTAACAATCATATTGTTTTTATTTCCACCAATGTTTATATTCATGATGGTGTTTCTATTCCTAATAATGATGTTAGTCATAATGACGTTTCTATTCCTGTAGATGTTATTATTCATAATGATTTTTATTCACATGATGATGTTCCTATTGTGTCTCTTCCTCTACTAAAAATGTTCTTTAATGTATTTCTGATCTCCAACTCCTAAATTTGCATAAATGATGTTATTACTATGTGATACTTCTATTCCTCTTATACAAATGTATTCAATGTCAAACAATAATATACCTTTTATTTATCTTACATCATGTACATCCTGGCGAGCTCTCCCTCTTGTGTATTCTTCCAGTAATCTTACTTCTACTAAACTTATTGTTGA
This sequence comes from Taxus chinensis, assembly GCA_019776745.2. NCBI lineage: Eukaryota > Viridiplantae > Streptophyta > Pinopsida > Cupressales > Taxaceae > Taxus > Taxus chinensis. Next base: position 270,467,390 of record CM034157.1, read on the forward strand.
TACTTGGATGTACCTAGTGATAAGGCTCCTTTAGAACTATAGTTTCTACCAAAAAACCATAATAGCTATTAATATGCCTTAAATATGATGACATCTATTCGAATAAATACAAATAGTGACTCACATGTCATGGCTACTATAAATGGTAAAATCCAACCCTTGAATGAACCTCTTAGGTTTTATGCAATACACTCATCAAGAGGTCCTTTCTCTCTCTATGCATGTGGTAGGCTGATTTGCACACATAAGGTACACATTTTAACCTTAGAAAGTACGGATTATTACATTGCAATTACTCTAACATTATAAATGGAAACCCTATATGATATAAAATACTCAAATCATCCTTCCCTCATTATTTTTTCATGAACTTTAAATTATTTGATGGGAATTCTAATCCTTACCTACATCTCAATTATTATAGGTCTATAATGGCTTATTATAACAATGATATGATGTTTTAAATTCCTTCCCAATAAATCCAACTAGAAAATTAATGTATTGGTTTACTCACCTTCCTAGTGGATATATGATCACGTTTCTTAGAACTTGAGGAATAAGATTTTATCTAATTCAACTTTATCAATGATAAGGATTGTAAATTTTACATATGATTGCATTTACCCTCTTTACATCAAGGAAAACTATGAGCTATGTTTATATATATACATCCTATTCATAGCTATTATGTATCAAATTAATATAAAATCCTATGGATTTAAAATACAATACATATTTTGTCCAAGGTCCTACATCTTCCCACTTAAGGAAAAGTTGTTAGCATTATATGGCACATATGATTCATTTACTAATCTATTGTTTGTGTTATTGATATTGGAGCACATGAAATCTTGTTCTACACACATGCTACTATTCCCGTGACGCATTTACAGTATATACATGAACTCAACATGTGACACACCTTATATTTTGGATAAAATCTAAGGTGTTGTCACAAACGGAAACTCACTAGGAGCCCTATCAGGTTATATGCTAAACCTACTACTACTTGTGACAGCCTTCCCCACTTCCTAAACACAAAGGTCATTACACTTCATTAAATGAAACATTGATCAATTGAAATGATATTTTGATTATTCTAATTGATAAAATAATTTGATTCAGTGTTACCATCCATTGCACATCATCCTCCCCATTGGATTAGAATTATGAATAAAGGCCTTTGACCTTTACTGGTAACTTTTAATTGTATACATGGGCACCATGTGATAATGATTGTTATGCAGCTAGATATAGCAAAATTCAAGTAAATGTCAAAGACAAAGGAATAATATCTTTTGAACATATCAACCACACACTACTAGATATATTTCTACTATCTATCCATAGAGATCATTATCCTAACTTTGAAGATGGTCCCTCCTGATGAAGCTAGGATTCACACACAACCTCTGGTCATGAGAACGATTCTAACTTTTTTCCTTCGATTGAGGCTCTCACTAATCAATAAGTACCCTATAAAATCTAAATTCAAATGTGTTGTAAAGGAACAATGACTTTTCAAGACAATATACTCAATTAAATAACATATTATTCAACATTATGACACGAAGAAACCCATAATTTCAAATAGAAACTAATACCTCATGTGCAATCCACAATTGATGGTGCATCTTGATCCAGAGTTCTAAAGAAGGTTAATCATCTCTTATTCAATTATATTAACCCGATGACTTCTCAAATATCTCATCATGACTATTCAGTAATGCATTAAATGTGATATCCCTTCTTGACCCCTTTACCAGGGGTATATCCAAGGATCACCTGACCCTTCTTTCTTAAGAATAAAGTTTCATCATTCACTCAATTTAACTCTCCATCTACTTTCATGTTCGTAATTGTCTCACTGGATTTTACCTGTGCTACAAAATGGGTCAAGTACACATTTCATATATTCAATGTCACCATAAATCACATTTCATACTTATTCAATCAACCATATTTGTCACTCAACAACTATCATAGGTCAACACATACATTTCATGAAACCGGTCTACATTACTCAAATACATCAAAAAAATATATGCAATTAATTGGGCCAATGCTACTATCAAGCTATAATCATCAAACAATGGACCATATGAACTCAACACAAAACATTGTGTATATATCGTGTATGTTTAAAAATGACAGTATAATGAGGGTCATGCCCTTCTCAAAACAATGACTATAAATTATCACTATCATCATCATCCTCACTCAACACCTTGATGGGATCTCAAGAACTTAATGGCCTCCTATGTATATTCACAACCATGAGAACATGATCATGATATACTGACTCATAGTAACTCATTTAATGCAAAAAAGGTCCCTATTTTTGCCACTAGCTTCTACATATTTTACCTGTACATCCTACTCAATATCAAAAATAGATCATGTGGAAGATCTATCCCAAGTAGGAAACTATGATTTGCCTTCTATGCTCAACTCAGATCGGCTTTTGTCCCTCTCAGTCTATAACACAATGTTATAGGTGGTCACCAATTCCATGGCTATTAGATCAAATAGATACGCATACTCTCTGTGCTATATAATTAATGTGCTTCTAACATACCACCGATTGACCATAACATTGGGGATCCTTCCATGTTCAATGTCCTCATACCATGCATACACAATTATCATCTAATATCCATTATGAATCTTCTAAATGACAACAAAACCACAAATCTATACATTAGTTCATTCGAAGCTCACTCAAGTATTTCATATCAATTTTTTATATCTCACATCAATTTGTAACAAACTATTGTATACATAATCATAAGATACTTACATGGTGTGTAATGGTCATGTAGCTATGATAATCATCTGCAAGTGGCATATCTCCATTACCTGTGCCATCTCCTCTTAAAATGTATGGGATAATCCTTAGTCCATCCCCTCCTCCAGTATATAGTTAAGGCATACTTGTTCCATCTCCACATCCTAATCGGAAATATTCCATATCCTAAGCCAAAAACTGATAAGAGGAATCAATAGTACCCATCATGAATCTTCCCACCATTTTGTATATGATTGTAGTGCATCCTTACATCATCCATAACATATACTACTGACAACTCACTAGGCCCACCTACTCCATGAGATGGTGTGGGAAATAAAATGTGTTACCAAAGTTTCAGTCCTAGGTTGACTCCCATCTCTCAACAGCTACATGTGTAAATATCATCCACACATATGGTGTCTGAAGGTACTATTGTGAACCAAACCAAACCAAACTTGTGCACCTCACATGCTCCCACTAATATAGCATCTCTTATATCCTAACATATGTGATTCCTATAATGATCATGGTGTGCCACACTCTATGTATAGTCTCCATAACATACTCATATGGCCATCCTCTAAAATCCCTATATAGTCCTCCATACAATACCATTAGGGGTCAACCTATCTAAAATGGCTCGATAAGAGGTCATATCTAGGACCTCACCTTCTGAGGTATCACCCACCATGATGCAAATATCTCTGGATGGGTACCAATCGGCCCTAGGACCTATAACTAACCACACAAGAAATATATTCTCATAGGCCATGCAATATAGGTAATAGTTGTCACGACCATGCTAAACAACCTTAGTTTCTCTCTAAAGTGAAATGTGTACAAAACCTTGTATAAGTTTGACCACTATACTATGACCCTAAGCATATCTCACACTGTCATCCTCTATAGACTAACATATATACCACATCAAATATGAAATAGAAACCCCATCACCATCTTCCGCTATAAATTATGCTCATAACAATACAATAAATTTATGAAATTACAAAACCCCATATATCATAATTAAACTCAAGTGAATGGTTATATTTGTAAGGCCACATGTACATGAGAAAACTATTTGTGCATTGCACATTTAAAATGGCATGTCTACTAGAAATATTTGCACCCTCTCTCCTATTAGTAGAAGGTGTAAAACATGATAGAAATCCTCTAACGTCATAATCATCTCCCACATGGGAATCTAAACCATACAATTATCTAGATTACACTATGAGAGTGAACCATGAGGATATAATAGATCTTGTCCACATTAAGATCATTACACTCCAATGGAAACAAAAAATGTGCTCCAAGTAATCATAAATAATTAACCATACAAAAAGGATTCATGCATAAGGGAAAATTGGTCTAGCATTCTCATATATCAGAAAAAAGAGTACAATTAGGAGTGTTTTGTAACTCCCAATGCATGACTCATTATACTTCCATAAGGGAGGAAGGATTTATGATCTAGAAATTGAATGTAACTCATGTATGATGAAAACTAACCCATATGACATATTCTATGACAGAATCTATCATATAACTTCTAATGACACCTAAGACTTATGACTCACCATGTGTGAGGGAAGACAACCTAGTAAGAGGTAAATGAAATCCCTCACATCAACATCCCTTCATCAAAGCGTAGGAAGAGGTATGGAAAGTCAGAAAGTGAAAGAGGAATATCCTAGACAACTAAAAAATATGTGTCATATGGGCCCCATACAAAAAATGGCATGAAAAAGTTACCCATATAAAAACTACAATATTTATAGAAGAGGAATAAAGAGACTAGAAAGACCGATGAACATGTGTGGCACCAGTAGACCTCACCCTGAGAAGAGAACAAGTGAAGGATATTTAGCTTTAGTGAAGGGCTCAATAAATATATTTTCAACCTAATATGAATTCTACAAATCTATGATTTCTCTAAGAAGAGTGTCAATGATATGGTATTCTACATGTAGAATGAAGAAGTTCCATCCAAATCTAACAATGTTTCTAACCTTGGGAAGAATAGAAATGGTGTACTAAAATTCCTCCCACTCCACGAAGGAAACTAAAGGAAACAATAAAAAGAACTCTGAAGCTAGTCCACAACTAAAGTGTGACATTGGTCTAAAAAATAGGTGATAAATATTTGAAGGTAATGCCATTAGAGTAGAACTGTCATAGTGTGATTATGGATCATTCACTGAAATAATGTCCATATAAAGTGAAGGTCAAACAACCCTCATAACTATAGAATGGGGATCCACAAGCAGAGGTGGATTAATGATGATCTCCAAAATAGTATAAATAAATGATATCATAATAGAGGAAATCCTATTAAAGGATATGAAGGACTCCTTTGAATATATGTGCAAAGGATCCTAAAATGAAAGAAAAAATCCATGTACAGCAACATAAGTAGGATCTGTGAAAAGTCATCTAGGGTCCAATAGAAACTCGTCCCGAAAGGGTTGGTCGATAAACATAAGAGAAATCTCTGACATGTATGTATCATCAACACAAGAAGTATGAGGAGTAAAATATTCCTCCTACAATGACTACGGAATAGAGGTAGATGTAATGAAGATATTAGGCCGGGAACATGTCTTCCTAGTGTCTGATGGATCTCTGAAGGTGGGAGAGTAAGGAGGAGGTTCAAAATTCTCCGAAGGGTGACCATGAAAGGGAGGAGGTGTATCCTCATTAGTACTAATATCATCAGAAATAGAAGAAAAATCCTCATCATTAGGAATATAGACATGCGAATATAGACATGCAAATATGTGTCAACAGAACTATCAACATGTGAAGTGGGTATGAAAATAATAGTATTAAGAGTAGAAAATGGAATCTTTGAAGGGTATCCAAATATGGACTAAAAAATGCTCCAAAAAGTGTGAGGACACTTTGTGTGTGCCACATGATGGTGTAGATTCATGGAAGTGTACATACACAAGTGACCAAGAACTATGTCACGTGTGTTGAGCTTGTTTTTGAGTTGGTATGGATCACTGGGGGCAGGTACTTGTCCATTTAGGTATGTATAGATGTATTATTGAATGAAAAAGCATTCCATGTTTAAACACCTTGATGCATAGTTAGCCATAACAAGTAGAAATGGTGGAGGTTGTAATGCATATTTGGTCCTATAAAGCATATGGTTGGAAAGAACATTCTGCCTTATGCATCCAAAAGTAAGATAAATCAGTGCAGAAAAGTCATAAGAGAAAAATAAACGCTCAGATGGATTTTGGATTAAGCCAAAAATCATCCAAAATGCAAGAAAATAAGTGTGTGAGAACACACACAAGGTGGAAATACATCATACTCAGACGAAAAATACATATGCATGTGGTTACATCACCTCAGAACAATAATTTAACTCCTCTTTTTATGACACTATAGTTTAGTGCGTTGATTACAATTTAATGTGATTGTGCATCATGAAACAATTGGCCACTCACCTTGCAATCGACATAAAAATGCACAAGTGTGGAGACCACAATAATTTAACATCGTAACAAGCATGAAACAATATAAAAGAAAGTGAAAATGGGAATCACAAAGTTCTATGTGAGAAACAACATCTCACATCATAGATGGGGGATCCCTTGTCGCAAGGCTGTGGAGGACGTACCCACAAGCTTATAAGCAATAATAAGAGTTCAATTACAACAAATGATTCCAAATGGAGCCAAAGGACCTCCTAAAAGGCAAAAAGGACTATAGAAAGAGAAAAACACCCCATCACAAGCACACCGTTGGAAACATCCAATAACCTTAATTTTCAAATATTTTGCCCAATTTAATTTAATTACCAGAAATTTGATTAGATTTTTTATAAGGGTTTTAATTTAAAAATTAATTAACCTCTAATTAAATAAAATGACATGCTTACAAATAATTTTCCTTCATTTTAAGGAAAAGATCCTACCTTTGAATTAAATAAATATAAGCTCTGTTTAAAGAAAATTATAACCTAAGTTATTAAACATACTTGTACTCCAAGTTTTTAGAAAGAATTAACCATAAGCCAATATTCATTCATAAGGGAAAATTAATCTAACATTCTCATATGTTAGGTAAAACCTTTTTTACTAGGTTAATTTGTGCATTGTATTTACCATAGGTAAGTTTTACTTAGGTAAATATTATTTGTTATATTGTTGTGTTGTTATATGGTTAAAACCATATATTTGGCTTTATTATATTCACGTATATATTTTGTTATACAATAGGATTATTGTTACATAGTTATAACTACATATTTTTTTGTATATGGTTGTACAATATCTATAAATATTGCAACCCTCTCATTCCTCTATAATGAGCTTGTAATCAAATTTTAATATTAATAAAATCATACGCAGGATGCCTCCCTGTTTATGGTCCTCAACATTTGGTTTCAAAGAAAGGATTTGAGGAACATGTACAAACAAAAGGTTGTAGAGAGATTATAGCTGAGTTAAGAGGTCTTTAGAGAAGAAACCTACTCTTGGAGAGCTTGTGATGCCTCTAGTAGCTTCCCAGACCCACCCTGCATCCCCACAACCACCATTTCTAGTTCCATAGGCAAAAGGAAAGTCAAAAATTTTTGCACTGGTGCCTCCTGCACTAGGAATAATTTTCTTTCTGGAATAATTCTAATTCAAAAAAATTAGATTCAGATTTGGAAAAAAAAAAAAATTATCTTTTCCCCAATAGGGGTTTCCCTCTAAATTTAGTGGATACTTTAGTCTGCTACTATTTTAGTAGACTATCACATTCAGGAAATCTGTGTTCATACTGATAATTTCTAAGGATTGGGGGTCTGAATGCATTTTAGCTTGTTGCATCATTTGAACCAAGTGAGTTACATGATCAAGGAAGCACCTTACAAATCCCCTGTGGCAAGTTGGCAAGCTCCAACCGAGTTGAAATAGTTGGGAGACCAAGTCGATAATTGGGTCCAAGTTGACTCGGTCATTGACTAAAGCAAAAAGATGCACCGATGCTCACATTACTCTCCTTGTTTGAATCATGCACCGAGATCATTGAGCTGATCTATCTACCTAGATCTGTCAGTTGTATGGTGTAGAACAAAATTTGATCCTATGTTTTGGGTGAACATGGCCAAGTTACGCTCAATAGACTGGGGCCATCCTCTACTCAAAGAAACTACACCAAGATCCCCTACATCTGGAGCTCCTCCTGCACCAAGCCAACCATGGATCCAATTTTGTGCCTACACCATGAAATCTCACGGTGGCCAAATCCTAATAAAAAAGTGGTGGAAACAATAATCAGATGAGATAGAACAAAAAGAAATTTCCTAGCTACAAAGGGGCGGCCAAAACAAATATAAGCGAAGGTAATTATCAAGAAGCAGCACTTGGGACAAAACCTAATCCTCCCTCCTCCTAGCCAAGTGACAATAAAATCAACCTTTCCACTCGACACGTCAGCCTTATGAAAAGGTTGGTCTTGTTTTAAATTTTTTTAAATATCAGAGTGGCTCACTTGCATTATATGAACCAAGCACTCATTGAGTGTTAATTGGATAACATGTTTGTTTTGGGGACAATAAGTCAGGTTCGACACCACCTACCTACCAAAACCTTTATTTTTAGTCGAACTATTAAAATTTGGTGGCTAGAATAACCTCCGCTAAAGCCAGTTAGTCACAGCTAAACCCCCCATCAAATTTAGTGGTAAAACACTATTTTCAGGGGAAAACATCTCCTAGATTGCTTAAAAACATCATTCTTGAGTAACTTTTTCTAAAGGGAGGGTACCTAAAAGTTCCTTTTTAAGTATTTTTTGTTGTTTTTCAGTTTGTGAGACCCATTCTGAGCTCCAAAGGCCAACAACTGGCGGCCTTCACAAAACAAAACCTGGAAAAATTGTTCCTGCCAATTTCATTTTTCCACACAATCACTATAATATTGTAAATTCATATTTTTAGTGTATTTTGCATCGTTTTGTGCTAACAAACCATATAGCTGGGATGGCATTGTCTAACCACCCACTATGGAAAATAATGCTCCAAAATTCTTCTTTCCTGACTCGTAACTGCTCATGGTGATAATTATGCCAGTGGAAGACCAAAATTTCAAACTCAACTTGAGTTTGAAGGATATTTGGCCTATTGTGAATGATTCCACAACCAAATCACTAGATGATAAATAATCCCAACAAAGAAAATTTGAAAAGGCCAATTAGAAGGCCAAAGTCATAATCTTGTTCATAGTTGTCAATGATGATGTGCAACCCCACATTCGAGATGTGTAAAACATCTAAAGAAGTGTGGGATAAGTTAAGCACCGTGGTACGAGGACATAAACAAGAACTCTATATTAAATTTTCAGAGTTAGTTGCATACACACTCAAATTCAAGTCTGAAATGAGAAAGTGGAAGCTTTCTTACGGAGATTTTAGAATTGAGGGCTTCACTTCTAGCCCTGGGAAGAGGAGGTTACTGATACAGCTCTCGTGCCCATTGTTCTGAGAGCATTCGTTTCCTCTAACCACATTTTTGTGACGACACTAAACTTGCTCAGATCAGATAGTTACTTTTGACAAGCTAGACCAAATCTACTGCAACAAGAAGAAGTAATGTACAACAAAGATGATGAAGAGGAAGCATAGTGGCACTATCTTCTCATTAGAAAGGAAAAGTTAAAGCTCATTCTTCTCAAAAGTCCCAAAAACAACATCAACAAGGGGACCAAACAAAATATGAAATGTCCTATCTGCAAAAGATGACATGATTTGAAATATTGATGGTTCAAAACATACAAGAAAGGTTCATCGAGAAATTCTGGACCTCAAAATTAGCAGTCTCATTCAGGATAGTCATACTACAAGACAAGGGAAAAAGAAGAAGGGGAACTAGTGACAAAGAAGCCTCCATGTAGCAAGGAAATGTAGTCTTGTTGGAGTAAGATTATCATTCAGATAATGAGGAATTCATATTCACTGCTTGTTACAATAAATTGAACCATCCACATCATCTAGTGTTTTTTGGTATGATTGATATGAGGAGCCACTTAACACATGAAAAGGCACAGCAGACTGGTTTATCACCATGAGGGACACACCTATCGAAAAACCATGTTTCGTTAGGTGATGAGTCTTCTTACACTATACAAGATATTGTGGAATGGTTTTGATCTACCTCTTGGTTCATGAAATTGTATATCTCCAACCGAGTTGAAATGAGTATTATATGTCCAGTAGATTAACAAAGAATCTACGATTATTTAACTTAAACTTCTAGATCATAATCCATGAAGATTGACTTTGATAGCCATTCCAGTAAGAAAGTGTGTTTGAGTCTAGACAAATCAAGAGGCCTGAAATTTTTTTCAAAATCCTCCAATGTGGGACATATGTTCTAGCTTGAGCGATTTATCCACTAGGGAAGATCAAGCACTCAATGGCTAAGAATTATTCCTCTACATGGTTATGGCATCAGACCAGCTTGGTCACACAAGTTTCAAATATCTCGAAACACATTGGCTACCGGAAATTTATAAGGTATGATGGAGAAGCTTAAAATTTCTTCTAGGAGGGCATGTGCTACCTCCAGATAAGTTTCCTAGACCCACCCTGCATCCCCATAACTACCATTTCTAGTTTCAAGT
>CM034157.1:270478286-270517215 GCA_019776745.2 Taxus chinensis
GATGAAAAAAAATTTTACTTCTGATTGAGCGATCTAACCCCTACAATAAGCAATAAAAAAAAGAAATAAAAAATCATTTTTACCCATTAAGGGGTTTCCCTCTAAATTTAGGGGTGTTGATAGCCACTGCTACATTTAGTAGTCCTTTTGCATTTGGAGATCTGTGTTAAATATCGAGTTGGGTGTCTCCTCAGGAAATTTTACATCTTGCATTAGATGAACCAAGTTGGGTTAATGATCCTAACCAAGTCCTACTTTGCATTGGCAAGTTGTCTATTGAGGAGACCGAGTTGAAGAGTTGTTTTTAGGACCAAGCGAAAGGAAACAAGCATACAAGTTGGTAAATCCAAAAGATCCAAATGCTATATTAGGCCTCTCCAGGTCGGGATGAGCACTGACCATTGACATGACAAGCACAAATTTGAGATCGATGAGTTTTGAGTGGTTGAGCTATGTTTCGTAACACCAAGCCATGTAAATATACTAGCGAGCGGTGTAAACATTGCGGGCTAAGTTGCATCCCATGCATCAGAGACCTGTGCCCATGGGAAAAACATCAATATTTTGTGCCTTACTAAGAAAAGGCCTCACTAATATAAAACGAAGGACCCTATAAATCAAAAATAAAACAAGCCAAAGAAATATTGATACAAAAAAAAGGCAAACCAAATCAAACAAACAACATTCAAAAGCATTCAAAAGAGGGGTTCAAATCCACATTGGGAAGAAAATCTAATCCTAGTGACCGCCAAGTGGCTAAAAAAATCGAAGCCATGTTGAATTGTTTCAAAAGGTTGGAAATTAGAAAATTTGTTTAAATATAGGTGTCTCACATTGCTTTTCATGCACCTTAAGCACTCTTGTGGTTAAGTGAAAGGATTTCAGGTTGCAAGGAAAGAAGTTCAACCCCCACCCTGACCCTTTATTTTTATCTCTATTAGTATTTGGTGGCCTATTTAGCATTAACCACTAAACCAACTTAACCATAACTAAACCCCCCACAAAATTTAGTGGTAAAAAAAATGGGAAAAAAAATCTCCAACTTTTCTTAAAAATTCATTTTGAGAAACTTTTGTAAAGGGAGGGATACCTAAAATTTCCTTTTAAAGCTTTTTTTGTTGTTTTTCAGTTTGTGAGACATTCTGAGCTCCAGAGGCCAATAGGGCCTTGTAGAAAAAATCCTGCCATTTCATTTTTCCACACAAGCAACTATAATATTGTATTTTTAGTATATTTTGCATTTTTTTGTGCTAACAAACCATCTAGCTAAAAATTGTCTAACCTCCCACTATGGAAAAAAATGCTCCGAAATTCTTCTTTCCTAACTCGTAAATACTCTGTGGTGATAATTACGACACATGGAAGAAAAAAATTCGAATTCAACTCAAGTTTTAATAGATTTGGCTTATTGTGAATGATTTTGTAACCAGATCACTAGATGATATAACCCAACAACAAAAATTTGAAAAGGCCAATCAGAAGGCCAAATCCATCATTTTGTTTATAGTTTTCAATGACATGTAACCTTGAATTTGAGATGCTAAAACAACTAAATAAGTGTGGGATAAGGTAAGTAGCGGGTACGTGGCCATAAACAAGAACAAAATATTAAATTTACAAAGTTAGTTGCATAAACTCAAATTCAATCCAAACGATAAAGTGGAAGATTTCTTATAGAGAGTTATAGAATTGAGGGCTTCATATCCAGCCCTAGAAGAGGAGGTTACTGATAAATCTCTTGTGCCCATTATTCTGAGAGCAATTCCTTCCTCTAACCACATTTTTGTGACGACACTAAACTTGTCAGATCATAAAGTTACTTTTGACAAGCTGACAAATCTACTGTAACAAGAAGAAGAAACGTACAACAAAAATGATGAAGAGGAACATACACTATCTTATCATTAGAAAGGAAAAGGCAAAGCTCATTCTTCTCAAAACTCCCAAAAAAAGCATCAGCAAGGGGACAAACAAAATATGAAATGTCCTATTTGTAAAAGATGACATGATTTGAAAAAATGCTGGTTCAAAACATACAAGAAAGGTTCATCGAGAAATTCCAGACCTCAAAATCAGTAGTCTCATTAAGGATAGTCACACTACAAGAAATAAAAGAAGAAGGGGAACTAGTGACATAAATTCCATCAGCAAGGAAATGTATCTAAGTAAGAAGATCATTAAGATATTGAGGAATTTGATTATGTTTTACATTATATTGAACCATCCACATCATCTAGTGTTATTTGGTTTTTTGATATGGGAGCCACTGAATACATGAAAAGGCACAAAGACTGGTTTATCAACATGAGGGACACACCTATGAAAAACCATGTTTCATTAGGTGATGATTCTTCTTACATGGTACAAGATATTGAGAAATTTTATCTGCCTTTAGGTTCATGAAATTGTATATTAACAAATATATTATATGTCCATGGATTAACAAAGAATCTACTCTTATTTAATAAACTTTGAGATCATAATTTGAAGATTGAATTTTATAGCCATTCCGGTAAGAAAGTGTGTTTGATTCAAGACAAATCAAGAGGCCTAAATTTTTATTCAAAATCCTCCAATAAGGGACATATGTTCTAGCATGAATTTATCCACAGGGATGATCAAGAACTAATGGCTAAGAATTCTTCCTTTGCATTGTTATGACATCAGAGGCTTGGTCACACAAGTTTCAAATATCTCGAAACACTTCACCGGTATAATATGATGAGAGGCTTACCATCTCTCAAAAATGATATAGATAAGTTTCCTAACTGCCTAACAAGTAAGCAACACAAATTTTCATTTTGAAAAATGACTTATCAAGCTCCATGTAAGCTTGATTTGATTCATATCAATATTTTCGGTCTGATGCAACTTAGTCATTCTAGATTTCAATATTTCATACTATGTGTTGATGATTATTCAAGAAAAATGTCTATTTTTTGTCTTCATAATAAAATTGAAGCTTTTGAGAACTTCAATAAGTTTGAGGTGGCTATAGAGAATGATACTAGTCGACATATCATATCTCTTCACTCAGATCGAGCAGGGAATTCACCGGTAATGATTTCATATCCTACCTACAAGCTCATCGTATTTGTAAAAATATGCCTCCTCCACACACACTATATCAGAATGGTGTTGTTGAGAGAATGAATTGTATTATCATGAAGTTGGTGCATTGCATGATCGATGATTTTGGACTAGAAAGGAAATTTTGGGTAGAAGCAGTAAAGACAATAATATATTTTCTGAACAGAGTGCTCTAAATTTATCTTGATGGAGTAACTCCACATGAAGCATGGTCGAATTGGAAGCCATCCATTACACAACTCAGAGTATTCTAGTACAAAGCTAACCTGCTTATACCCTAGAAAAACAAAAAGAATTTGGATATAAAATCATAGAAACTCATCCTCATTGGCTACAATAAAGAGGCTCTTGGGTAAAAAGCATACACATACACTCCATGGAAAAAAGAAAAAAGTAGGTATGGAAATCTAATTGGACATGCATAAGGCCTTCGATAGAGTGTCTTGGAATTTTTTAGATAAGGTCATGTCTAAATTTAGTTTTTAGAGAAAATTTAGAAAAATCATTCAGGCCTGCATAGCCACTTCCATATTTCTAGTTGTTGTTAATGGTACTCTGGTGGGTTTCTTTACCGGAAGTAGGGGTATAAGATAATGGGATCCAATATCCCCTTTAATTTTTATAATAATGGTTGAAAACCTTAGCAGATCCATAACTAAGGCTATGAATATTGGAATGCTAAAATGGTTCAAACCTGCTTTCAATAACCATACAACTTCACATCAACAATTTATTAATGACACAATTTTTCTATTGATGGCTTCCATTCTTGAGGCTAGAGCTATAAAGACTATTCTCATATTCTATGAAGCAACATCTGGCCAGAAAGTTAACTTTCACAAAAATATCGGTCTATTTATTCAATATTCCTTCAGATAGACAAAAGAATTACACTCATTCTGGGATGTAAATTCACCTCTTTACCCACTACCTATATTTCCTTACCATTGGGTACTAATAAAGTCTTTAATGTTGTTTGAAATTCCTTGTTAGACAGATTTCACAAGAAAGTGGTAGGGTGGAAAGGTGGTGTTCTCTCTAGTGCTAGAAAATGCTTACTAATTAAGAGCACATTGTAGAACTTGCCCATATGTATAATTTTTATGTTTAGCATCCCTATAGAAATTGTTGACAATATTAAAAGAATTCAAAAGAATTTTCTATGACATGGGACTGAAGAAAGATTCAAGTACCATTTATTTGCTATGGATCAATCTCGTAAACCCAAAAATATTGGTGGCCTGGGTATAAAGGATATTAGGAAGATGAATGTTGCTTTAATTGCCAAAATAGGTTGGAGATTAATTAAGGAAAAACAACCTTGGACAAAACTAATTAGGATCAAGTACTTGGTTCAACACAATATGAATTCCTTTCTTTTTGAAGAGAAGATTCCTGTTTCACCAATAAATTCTACGCTTCGTAGAGAACTCCTTTTTGTTTGGGAAGGACTACATGTAGATGCAAAGCAAGACCACAAAAGAGTATTAAATAGCATATGACAGTGGACTGCCTAGCGTATGCTAGATCCAAGGAAGCATGGTGCTTCCTAGAGAGGTTGTCAATCCACTATTTAATAACAATTCAATGTGAATAAGAAACTGAAATAAATAGGTCCTATTGCAATGTAATGATTTAGGTTTCTCATACACACAATACACTAGATTTTATGCTAGATATCAAAATAACACTAAATCTAATTAGAACCGGGGTTTTTTAGGTCAGACAGGTCTGTCAAAGGTCTGGTAAGGGTCTGGGGCTGATTGGTTGAGGTCTGGGTTGGTTTTGGGTGAGTGGGAAGCTTGTTGGTCTGAGAATATAAAATGACATAGAGACCGATATCGGTCAGGTGACCGATGTCGGTTCAGGGATGAAACTGACGACGGTAGGGTAAACTGACGTCGGTAGGGGAAATTGGCAATAACTTAATAAAAATGGTTTTTGGGATTCTCTGTGATTACACAGAGAGTGAGGAGGGTGTGGTTAGGTTCGTAATATAACTGAGAAGACTCAGGAATACAGAGGGAGAGGTCACAAAGGGTGAAAGGGCTTGAACTGGTTGGGTTGGTGGATTGGTGAGAAGATGGAGATATCTGGATAATAGTAGAAACTGAAAATAATGAAGGAGGAAAGAGATCTGCAATAAAGAAAGCACAAATGATTAAGATCACGTTACTTACTTACTGCTATGAAGATCTTGTGGCTGGATGGAGGCTGGTGATTGATTGGTGAGGTGGTAGCTGGTTCAGTGCCACGGTAGTATGACCTGTGTGTTCCCGTGAATGCTCTAATGATCTGGAAGGGAATCCTTGGCATGTGTTGCTCTCTGGTGGTGTGTAGACGTCGTTTGGATGAAGCAATGGCTCTGAGATCTTCACTTGATTGCAATAGCACTCTCAAAACTCAAAATGACCAACCTGGGTAAAAGGTTGTAAAATTGTATATAAAGGAACCGATGGTGGTTTAGGTGACTGACATCAGCTGAGGATAAACTGGTGTCGGTTAGGGTGAATTAGTCCAAGTTACCAAAAATATCCTAGATCTTACTATTTTTGGCATGATTTTGATTGTTAATCCGGTCTCAAGTGAGGGTTCACTTAGATAAGTGGGAGTGTTGTTGGAGAAGGAATATGACTTTAATTTTAGGGTTAGACTAAGTCAAGTTGGTTGGGATAAGTAGGGACCTAGTCTTAATTAATTAATAGGCTAGGAATAAGTCCATGGTGAGGTGTCTAGGTGATGTGTAAATTAACATAATTAAAGTAATTAAATTAATTAATAATGTGAGGATGAACATTAATTAATTGTAAGTAATTAAATTAATATGAATGTGGGGTAAGGGGTCATGGTTAGGTGAATACATTATGTTAATTAATTAAAGGGGACCAAGGGGAGTGTGACCCAAATTTGGTGTCTACATTTTCCCCTTTTTGTCACGTAGCTTGTATTGGTAAGCGACACTGAAAAAAATAGGAAGTCAGTGCCCCAAGTATGGATGGAGGTGATCCCCCTCAAACCAGGAACTGAGGAGGTGTGAAATGAAGTTGGTGAGTGGTTTGATAAATGGGTAAATGATGAAAGAAAGAGTAGGTGGGTTGTAGGTAAGGGTAATGTTGGGTCAGGTAATAGGTAATGGCAGTCTAATGCACACACACGTATAGATTATGATAAGGTACCAGGTTGAAGAGCTTGCAAACTCTACGTTGTCAAAGGTCGATAGGTTTATCCAAACAAGGTTGAAGTGGTTTAGGTATCCAAGGTATAGGATATGGTCCTGAAACACCACTAGGCCAGGTGTAGGAATGGGCAATAGGTTTTGTTCCAAGGCACCAAAGGTATGGTCAGGATAAACAACACCATTAGGCAAGGTAAGGTCATTAGGATGAACAACACGAGTATCACATCATTGCAAGGTATAACGAGTACATGAATTTGAGTGTCACAAAAGGTGAGTGTCGGTTGGGTGATTTAGGTAAGGCCGTAGGTAAGGCCATGTGAGGCGTATAAGCATGCCCCAACTGATGGTGAGGTTGGGTGATAGGTAATAAGGTCATGAGGGTGAGGTGTAAGGTCAGGGTCAACTTTGGGTTAGGTGGAAAAGGTTTTGGGCAAGCAGATGTAGTGCAATATGGTGCAATGGGGTCAAAAAAGGCTAACTGACATCGGCTATGGCCAACCGATGTCGGTCAATGGAAATTGAGTGCAGTGCACTAGGGCACAAGACTGATGTCGGTCATGGATAACTGATGTCGGTCAAGTCGAGGTTTGGTTAAAAAAGTAAAAATCTGTGTTTTACGGATTCCTTATAATCTTTTCATTTATAGAAAATGATAGTGGAGACAAATTTCATCTCTTTTCGAGGGAGAAAAGGACAAGGTTATTTTTCAGGCTAAGTTGGAGGTAGCTGAGTGGCTGGAGGAGCGAGGTAGATGGGTCCACGAGATCACTATGAGTGATTTGATTGGGCAGAGGACTGAGAGGGTGATTTAGGCATGACTGAGGTAGGAGAGGGTGCTGGAGGACCACCCATGTAGAGACCAGAGGTTCCACTGAGGAGGTGGCGCAGGTTGAGGTAGGAATCAGTCTCCATTCATTATTTTTTATTGAAATTTGATAAAAATAAAAAATGGGGTGGGAAATTTATAAATTTGAAATTTGGGTTAAAATGAATGAAATTGGGTATGGGGGGTGAAATGTAGGTTAAATAGGTGGGTAAATGAATTGGGGTGGGTTCTAGGTGGGATTGGGGTAGAATTTAGGGTGTTTTAGTAATTTTTTTGAAATGTGGGGCATGGGGGTTTGGCCCTAGGGCCGAACCAGAGACCGACGCAGGTTTGGTGTCGACTGACGTCGGTTGGGTAGACCGGCATCAGTGGCTAGAAAGGGGACCAGTACCAGTTAGTGGTGACCGATGTCGGTTGAATGTAACTGACGTCGGTCACTGTTAAAAGTGACCTACTTCACAAAAAAGGGTAAAGTAGGGGTAATGGGTGCAGAAAACTAGGAGGTAGTTAAATGCAGACATATAAGATGTAGGTATAAGTGGATTTAGGTGAGATATACCTAGGAAAAGGTGGGTATGGGTATGGGTGAAGATAAAATGGATGATAGATGAGGTAAAATAGTTAGGGACTAGATATTCAGGCAGATCAATGTAGGTATGGGGTGTCGGTGGGGGTGGGGTAATTAGGTTTGAAGAAATAAGAAAATTAGTTTAGTACTTGACATTGTTAAGTTGTATGGATGTAGGCACGGTATCAGTTGATGATGTGGGACAGGGTCCCACCATTATTAGGGAAGATGCATCCCAGTGTTACTGAGGATGAGTGGATGCACATGTGAGATGTCGGATTGGTGGGTATTAGGTGCTACAGGTGGATCCAATGGGATCACAGTCTCATGGTCACTCTCATCGATAGATGGGATGCAATGACCAACACCTTCCATCTACCCACCGACGAGATGATGATCACGCTGGAGGATGTTTATAGGATTCTGTGGCTACCTATTGTTGGGGAGCCAGTGTATTCAGTATCAGCAGATGGAGCCTTTGAGGTGATGATTGCAGTATTTGGGGAGATGGTGAGTGACCTGACTGAGCACAATGCCAGTCTTGTTTATGGGGCTTTGTATGTTGCACACCCATAGGAGACGCGGTTAGCAGTACTGATGATGGTAGCAGTGGGGTGCTATGCACTTCCAGATTCAGAGGGTGGCTGATTTCCTAGAGGATTGATGGGAGTGTTGTGAGATATGATTGAGGATCAGGTCTGCTTTGCATGGGCACCTACATATTTAGTGTAACTATACAGGGAGTTGTGGGCTTACCAGAGGATGTGATGCTACAACATCTATTGTACATTCCTACTACACTGCTGGGCATATGAGCATATTGTGGTAGTGCAGCCATGAGGACTACCAGTACCAGATTGGCACCATGGGGGACAGAGGGAAGGTTACAGGAGGTGGGTGGCCATAGGTGGTCATCCTCGAGTAGAGGAGGCAACTCATGATGTAGTATACTACAGGCGAGGAGCTGGAGGGCTTGTATGTGATGGACATAGTCTTGCAGCCCTATGTCAGTTTTCTAGCTTTTAGAGGGATGGCTCATGAGCTACAAGAGTTACAGTTATTGTGGTGGATATAGGGAAGACGTGTCGGTGAGCATGAGATGATCCTGGTTGACAGAGTCTGATGCCAGTTTGGATTACAACAGGATGTGCCACCACCCTTCCCACAGTACTGCAGGGATGATGTGGAGAGACCTTTGTCTCCACCCCGGCCCACAGACCCCACAGGACAGGAGGAGGTACCAGTGGATATGAGATTGGATGATGCAGGGACCACTGTGGCATACAGACAGTGGTGGGAAAGTGGAGTTACAGGAAGCACCACCATACCAGGTCAGCCAGACTTAGCCACAGTGATGGTTCAGAGGGATGCCCTACAGGGACAAGGTGACTGTGCTGGGATTTCAGTTGACATGGCACAGGCATAGGTAGTTACTTTGACAGGGTAGGTGACTACATTACAGGGTCAGCTGACTGTTTCCCTAAGCACAGGCACATAGGAACAAGTACATGCTCCTGTAGGGGATGGTGCATAGGTAGCAGTGCTACAGGTGGAGGTTACTGGTTTATAGGGATATTTGGTAGCCATGCAGGCATAGGTTATGGCCTTACAGGCCCCTAGGTAGCTACACAGGTACCAACACAGGCACCGGGACAGGGTCCCATAGTACAGGCACCGACACCAAGACAGGGTCCTCCATTGGTAGGGAAGAGTTCACAGGTGGCAGTTAGGCTGATGGCACCACCCCAGACCATATCTATGGTGAGGTTTAGGGATGCCCTGAATGAGGCCCACTATTACCAGGACCATCTAGCCACTACAGGTATTGATGTTCCCTCTTATGACTGAGCACAGGGCCCAACAGGAAGCCAAGTGAGGACCAGATCTAGGACTCATAGCTCAGGTAGCACAGGGGGTCATCAGCCCCAGAGATAGGGTCAGGGTGAGGTTACCAGCTCTCAGAGACTGGGCCTTGGTAGTGGACAAGGAGGAGGAGATGGAGGTCAGAAGGGACCAGCAGAGGGTGGAGAGATGTTGGTAGGGTGATTGACAGGGAGAGAGGAGGAGACAGGTGAGAGTTGAGAGGAGGGCCTCAGGTGGGGCTGATTGGTCGTGATATGTGATATTGTATTATCATTTTGATTTTGATATATATACTGGCCTGTGTGCCAAAGATTTTGTGAGATTGTATATGAGAGTTTTTGAGACACTTGTATCCCTGTGTACATATGTATTGATACACATACATTCCCCCTTATATAGTTGATGATTATTATTGGATGGATGATGTACTCTTTTTAATTTCCATTGTTATTGTGTATCATGGGAACTAGGTGAGTTAGGCATGATTGAGTTGAGGTCTTGTAGGCATGATGGAGTCAGGTATAGGCATGGTGGAGTCAGGTATAGGTATGGTTTGGTCAGGTATAGGCATGGTGGAGTCTAGGTAATTTCCAAGTTACTGATCTTATGGAAATAATGTGTTGTATGTATGTTGTGTTTAAATTTCCAAGTAATTAATATCATGGAAATATGAAATGATTTAAGTAGAATATGGATGTGGTGATAAAATGGTAGGTATGTATGTTTTTATGATATATTAATTTCCAAGTTTTTGTGTAAATGGAAACTAACTAGGGTAGAATGTGAATGTAAAGGGGGAAAATTGGTTAGGGGTAAAAGTGTCCGAGCTAACCTCCAAGGGCCCCATGCCCTTGAAGTGCTGCCTACATAGCCTCATCGAAAAGGGGCCTCAAGCTGATCATGGAAGAATATGAAATGATTTAAGGAATAGTTGAATGGTGAATGGTAGGTATGTATGTTTTTATGATATATTAATTTCCAAGTTTTTGTGTAAATGGAAACTTAGGGTAGAATGTGAATGTAAAGGGGGAAAATTGGTTTAACCTCCAAGGGCCCCATGCCCTCAGAGTGTTGCCTATATAGCCATGAAAAGGGGCCTCAGGTTGATGTAGTTCTCCCATAAGCTAGGGAAGAATATGATAAGGCATGAATGGGTTGGTAGGTTTTAGGCATGATTGAGTTTAGGTCATTTAGGCATGGTTGAGTTTTTAGGTTGAATAGGCATGGGTGATTTTGGTGGGAGAGGAATTCCCAGAATGTAGGTGTCAAAGGTCTGGTCCTGTGTAGCAGAATCAATAAGTAAGAAAAGAGGTGAATGGTAAGAGGAGACAAAAAATCCACCTAATTGGTAAGAACCATTATGAGTCTATCATACCAAAGATTGGCTTATGAATGTAAGACCCTAAAGGTGTTGCATGATTGACTGTTCTAAGGGTGAAGAAAGTCACATGATCATGAAATGTCACATTTGTGGCACATCCCTTGAGTAGGTAGAAGATTAGAAAGGAAAGACGGTGAGGTGAAATGGGTTGTTTTAGTGTAACCTTGGTGTGAGACAACATGCCTCTTCTGCAAGATACCCAAGACCAAAATAGGCAAGTCCATGATGAAAAAGTTATCTTTTTATTTTTTCTTTTGGTTTATAGACTGATCGATGTGGGAAGTCTATGTGGGATGAATAGAATATCTCCTTGAGGTCTTCATGAATCTGATCGATGAGGGAAGCTTCAAAATATTTTTATTTTATTTTTGCACAAATAGTCTTCTTTTTGTGATAGACTATGTACAATAGGGCTAGCTTTTTATAGTTGTCCTTTAAGGGAGCAGTCTATTTATAGCAACAAGATGGAAAGATAGATGTCCTTTTGGAGGGAGTCATCTATTTACAAGAAGTTTGACTCAAGGAGTTTGAATTTGAAAATCCGTATATTACTTTTGAATTTTTTGGACTTTTAGGTCATGGACAAGACTATAAAGGAGTATAGGCTTCATTTATGAAGACAAAACCATAACACATAGAGGTTAGCTATGAAAGAGAGGTTTTAAGTGACAAATGACCATGGGATTCCATCCTGAAAAGGATGAAAAGTATCCATGAGAATCATGCCATGAGTAGAGCCATGGTACTCATATTTAAGATAAGGCTGAAAGGTGATGGATAATCACACAATTCTGGTGTAGTCATTGGTCCTTAAAAGAGGTAGATGGAAGGTGAATGTTGCTCAAGGGATGAGCATTTAATAGACAAAAGGTGATATAGGACTTGATTCAACAATAGAATGATCGAAGATGCAAGGCATTGAGGGGCTCAGGTTTGGGTTTACCTTCGAGTGAAGATAAATGATAAGCACTTGATCCATAGGCATGAGTAACGATGTAGGGTCCAAGCCAATTAGGAGTGAACTTTCCCCATTTAATTTTCTCCACTTTTGTTACATGTTGATTTTCCTTCAGGACGAGGTCACCGACCTTGAAGGTTCATTCTTGGACACATTTATCATAGGCATGTTTGATACGTTTTTGGTAGATTTGAAGGTGATCGAGAGCATTTAGATGACATTTGTCTAATAACTCAAGCTGTGCCAAATGGTCTTGGCAAAAATCATCATCGTTGAGCATATCTTTGAGTGAGATACGAAGAGATGGAATTTGGACTTCGAGAGGCAAGACAACCTTTGTACCGTAGACCAAAGAGAAAGGTGTGGCAACAGTTGAGGTATGAATACTAGTGTGGTAAGCCCATAAGGTGAAAGGAATGTACGTCTACCAATCCTTACCAGTGTCATCAACCACTTTCATAAAAATTTTGTTTAGGGTTTTGTTAGTTGATTCAGCTTGGCCATTTGTTTGAGGATAATAAGGTGAAGAAAAACTGAGTTGAATGTCGAAGGCATCACAGAGTTTCCATAGGGTTTTGTTTTTGAATTGTTTTCCGTTATCAGTGATGAGGTGGTGAGGAACACCAAAGTGAAAAATGATGTGATGGTTGATGAATTCACATATTTTCTCAGCTTTTGTAGAAATGAGAGGTACAACTTCCACCCATTTAGTGTAATATTTGGTAGCGGTAATAATCCATTGATGACGTTGGGAAGAATGAGGGTTAATTTCTCCAACAAGATCCAAACCCCATTAAGAGAAAGGCCAAAGGTCTCGTGTAACCTATAAGGCGTGACTAGGGGTGTGGTGAAGATTAGCATGTTGCTGACACTTCACACAATGCTTGACATAGTCACAACAATCATGGTTTAGGGTTGGCTAGTAATAGCCAAGGTGAAGGATGCACTTAACGATAGCTAAGCCACTGAAGTGACCCCCACAAATCCCATCGTGAACTTCCTTGATGGTGTATGGGATTTTAGAACTTGTAAGGCATCGTAAGAGGATACCATCAAATCCACGTTTATAGAGAAGACCACCCATGATGACATAGCGAGAGACACTTTTGAGGAAGGCTCGTTGTCCATTGCGAGTAAGATCTGGAGGTAGAATTGAAAGGGAAAGGTAGTCAACAAACTTCTTATACCAAAGGTCATGTGGGTCAGTTTCAATGTTTCCTACAAAGTTAATGTCTTGGAATAGATAAGAAGGTGATTGCAACCTTTGTATTGTGAAAAATATTTTCAAGTCAGAGGGTGAAGTGGGTATTTGAGAAGCAAGACAGGCCATGGTGTCCACAAATTTATTAGTGGAACGTGGGGTGGTTTGAAGTTCATAATGGTCAAAGGTAGTCAAAAGCATGTCAACATGATGTTTATACTTTTGAAGTATCTCATTATGACACTGGTATATACCATTAACTTGGTTCACAACTCAGTTGAGAGTCACCAAAGATATTAATTGATTTAACATCTAAGGCTATGGCAGTTTGAAGACCTAACATGAGTGCTTCATATTTGGTGATATTGTTAGTACAATCAAAATCTAGTTTGAAAGATAATGGCATAGGCTCACCATCAAGAGGAATGAGGATAACTCCTGCACCACCCCCATGCTGACATTTGGAACCATCAAAGAATAAGGTCATCTGGTAAACGATATCATCCAGGGAGAGGGTAGCAATGGATTCATCAGGGAAGTTGAAGTTAGAAGGTTGGTTTCTGGAGAGAGGTGCGTCTGTGAGTTGGTCAGAAATGGTTTTTCCTTTGACATATTTTTGATGGATGAATTCGAGATCTAGGTCTGCAAGAAGCATGAGCCAATGTGCAACATGTTGATGTTGGTAAGGCTTAGCATACATGTAATGTAAGGGGTCAGTATTGGTGACAATGAAGGTTTTGTGGTTGAGTAGGTAATGGCAAAGTTTAGTGGTGACAAATACTAAGGCTAGGCATAGTTTTTTAGTGTGAGTATATCTAGTCTCGTAGTCTAAAAGCGTATGAATTATATAATAAACCACTTGCTCCCTATGTTTCTCATGATGAGCGAGCATGACACCCAGGGAATGATCAGTGGCAGAAATGTAAAGGTAAAATGGTTGGTCATCCTTAGGTGGAATGAGCACAGGTGGTTGGAGGAGGTATTGTTTTAAGGTGTTGAAGGATTTGTGGCATTCATCATCCCATTTGAAGGAGACATCCTTTTTGAGAAGATGATGAAATGGATGGCAGCGGTCAGAAAGCTAAGAAATAAAGTGACGAATAGATTGCAACTTTCCTTGCAAACTACGAAGTTGACGAAGGTTAGTAGGTGGAGGCATCTGAGAATAGCCTTGATTTTAGTGGGATCAACTTCAATGCCATGTAAAGAAATGATAAAACCAAGGATATTTCCTGAGAGAACAATGAAGACACACTTCTTAGGTTGAAGGCAAATGTAGTATTTGATGAGACGGTCAAAGACAACCTTAAGGACTGCAAGGTGTTTGGACCGATGTTTAGATTTGGCAAGAAGATCGTCAATGTAATCTTCCAATATGTTATGCATGATGTCATGAAAGATATAAGTCATAGCCCATTGATATGTAGCACCAGCATTTTTAAGGCCAAAGGGCATGACATGATAGCAGAAGGTCCCCCAAGGAGTGATGAAGGTAGTTTTGTGTTGATCTTCTGGGGTGAGTAATATTTGGTTATAACCCGAGAAACCATCCATGAGTGATAACATCTCATGGCCAGCGGTGAGATCAACTAGTTGGTCAATACTAGGTAGAGGAAAGTCATCTTTGGGGCAAGCCAAGTTAAGGTCATAGAAATCCATGCAAATGCAGAGTCCCCCTATCACTTTTGTGACAGGAACAATGTTAGAGATCCATTGGGGATAATCAATGGGTAGAATGAAGGAAACTAAAAGGAGGCACTGGAGTTCTTCTTTGACAAGAAGGGAAATGCGAGGATGCATTTTTCACAGCTTCTGTTTCATGGGTTTGGCATCAGGAATGGTTATGATATTGTGGACCACAATGTTTGGGTCAATACTGGGCATATCAATGTAGGACCAAGAAAAAGTGTTGCTATGATCCCAGAGGAAAGAAGTGAAAGCTTCATGTTCAGTAACATCTAAAGATTGGCCTATTTTTAGAATGTGCGGGTCATCCTGAGTGTGAATGTTGATTTTGATGGTCGATTCATTCAACATGGTTTGCATCTCAGAAGGTAACAACTGGTGAATATAAGAATCTTCCGCACCAAGGTAGGTGAGAATAGACTCATTGTCCTGACATTGAATGACATTAATAGAAGGTGTATCATCATCGATCATGTCAGGATACAGGAAGGGAAGAGAAGAGGGAGCCTTGCCATCACGGTGATAAGTCAGAGGTCTTAGGGAAATGGTGTTCATGAAAAAAAAAGTTAGGAGGAATGGATTTTGGATCCATAGACTCTGTAGGTGAAGGTGGTGAATAGGTGAATGGGGTGGGGAATGTTTATTGTCCTCAATGAGTTCAACTTGGGCCTTCTTAGAAGGTGGTTTGGAAAATCCAATACCACTATGGTCTTTATGCTTACGAGTGGTGCAAGGAATGACAGTATGATGGCCTTATTCATAGAAACCAAAGCCAAAGCCCTTCCAAGCACAATGATGGAGGAAGGTGTGGGTGAAGTGGTGGTTGGTGAGATATTGAAGGTCAGAGGAAAATGGTCAAGTTTGGGAAGGTGGCTCGGGTGAGTAGGTAGAAGCATCAAGTCCCCCATATGTTAAGTTGGTGTGAAGGTGGGGAGGACCGTAGGGGAAAACTTTGCCTAAGCAGTGATCATAGCAGGGATGTTGGTGAAGGTTACCATACTCTTGAGGAGTAAGGAATGTGTCAATGTTATAAAGGTGGTACTCCCCTAGAGTGAGGCATTGAAAAACACCTTCTAAGGGATCAGTAGTTGGTATGTGGGTAACGGGAATGGATGAATCACTGGAAAGCTGGGAAGAAGAAGCATTGGATGTTTGAGAAGTAGATGGGTTGGCTGATGGGTCAACTGTAGAAGTTGCGGTAGCAGTGGGAATAGAGGAGTTAGTTGTGGAAGATGTAGCGGTAGAAGTGGTGGATGAGGCAGTGGCTAAAGAAGAAGTGGTAGTGGTGGTAGATGCCTTAACTGGTATAAGGACATCATTGGGTCGATACAACATGTTACAAGTCTTGAATGGTGAAGGGTTGGATGGAATGGTATAGTTGTGCCCTTCATGTTCAAATTTTAAACAGTGGTGTAAGGTTGAAGGAACACAACCCATGGCACAAATCTAGGGTTGGTCAAGCAGTAGGTTGTACTAGAATTCCCCCTCTAAGACATAGAATAATTTAGGAATGGTATGAGGGCCCATGCAAATGTGGAGAATGATGGTGCTGAGGGTGGAAGTCATGGCATCGTTAAATGAATGCAACATAACTGGGTTATTATGCATGCAATTGGTAGGGATGCACATTTGGTTATACACATGGGAGGAAATGATGTTGATACTAGCACCTCCACAATCATAATGTGTCAAATGCGTATATTATCAACATAGACAGAAATAAATAGGGCGGGGTCAAGATCATCTAATTGGAGAGGTACAATCTCATCGTTAGAGAAACTAAGAGTGGATACTTGATGAGTGGTAGTGGGAGCAGAGGAAGGGGAAAAGTGGTGAGAGTGGAAATATGATGAGGAATGATAATGAATGCAACAGGCACAGGGTTATTAGCTAAAACCTTAATAGATTGTAGCACCTCAATGAGGGCCTGACGATGAGACTCAGAGGTTTGGATGAGGTCATACAAAGACATTTTGAGAGGATATTGGTGCAATTGTTTAAGCATTGTACGATGGGAAACCCCATCAGAAATAGGGTATGTGGGTCCATAGATGGTGATTTTGGGTATAGGTGCAGATGGAATATTGGGTAAAAGAGTAGTGGATGAGCTGGTTATTTTCTCCTTTCCTTTGTCCTTCTAGGCTCAAGTGGTAACTTGAACCATATTGATCTGCGGTGAAGGAGAAGGTGAATTGTGAAAGGTGTAGTGACAGGATAGAAAAAATATAGTGAGGGAATATAATGGTTTTTTTAAAAAACAATGTTGTGCATTGGAATTTTGTTGGAGGTTTGGCTAGCTATCTTATGCAGACCGTATTGATCTTAGATGTTGGACGAGGATAAAATGGTTGTGGAGGTGGAGATGGAGGTTGCTGAATATGTAAGGGATGATAATGTGTGGTGATAGGTGTAGGTGGAACATGGTCCTCATCTAAAATATCATCATCATCAAATTTTTCTTTGAGAGAACACAGTTGGAGAAGAATAGTCTTAAGAGCCTTATAGTTTTCCACATCATGCCCTAGCACACGATGATAAGTGTAAATTTTTCTATCATCAAACCCTTCTAGTTTAGGTTTGAGTGGCTTGTAAGGTCTAAGTGGTGGTAATGTGATGACATAGGTTTCTAAAAGGTTAGCTAAGATGTTGGCGTAAGACCCTACCAATGGATCACAATGTGAAGTAAGTGTGGGTCTGGATGGAAGTGTGGGTGACTTTGGTGGGAGAGGCATCACTGGAGGTGGAATTGGAGGTTGAGTAAGTTTGACTACTTATTTGGTAGATAGTACGGTTTTAGGTTTGGATTGCACCTTCTTGGGTAAAGGTGTAGCAGGTGAACTAGTTGTTGAAGGTGGTGTAGGTTTAACTACCTCTTTGGAAGGTAGTGGGTTTTTGGGATTTGGTTGCACCTTCTTGGGTAAAGGTGAAGAAGAAGTGCATGATGTAGAAGGGAAGGAAGATGGAAAAAGGGGACAGGTTAGCCAAGGTGATAATGGAGGTGCGGTGAAGGTTGTGGTAAGAGCAAATGTGGAAGGGACTAGATGAGGAGAAGGGAATGGCTTGGGTAATGATGAGGATACTGGAATTGGTGTAGTTAGAGTAGGTATAAAGGATGTAGTTGACGATAAAGGCATAAGCTATGTAGGTAATTTGGGTGTAACAGAGGATCATGATGAGGTGGGTTATTGTATTTTTTTTACTTTGGCTAGGAGGTTTCTTGACCAAGGTTGATGAGTGGGGACCTAGGATAGATAGAAGTGGTGAAGGTGATAGAAAGGTAATGGGCGAAGCCGATGTACGTATCCTAAGATGTTTGGTCTTCTTCTTAGGTATGGTAATAGTCTTTACGACGACATGTGAGGACGTGGCTAAATCTAGTTTGACGGGAGGATGGACTAGGCTTGATTTCGGCATGACTCCTAATGTGGTAATGGATCTGAATGTGGAGGAAGATATATATGTAGGTAAGGTTTTAGGCATAGGAAAAATTTCATTTGATGGTAAAGGTTTAGGTGTGGGTGAGGGTGATGAAGAAGGGGTTACTACAAACTAGCATGGGCATGGTGGGTTTGGTTGTCTGAAACACCTTTGGATAGATCAAGGAAGTGTCAGTAGACAACACCTGCATTTGAGTTGAGACATGCATTCAAATGCATCCCCAAAGCATGGAATTGTCAACATAATCCAAGTAGTCAGCCACACGTGAGAATGACACCGACGTAGGGGGATGATGTTGATTTAGTAGTAATCCCTGTAAATAATGTCTATGAGACAGGGAAATGGTTGGCTTCAGACTCTGTGGGTAGAAGAGATGAGAGCAGATCAACAGGATCCTTGAAAGCCAATGGAGAATTTTCACCAATAGGAAGGGATGCTGCTAATGGATCCCCTATGGGTAGGGGAGATGACAAGTTGGATGAGGTAAGTTCATCTTTTGGTGAAGAATAAGGTAAGCATGACTCTCCCATGGGTAGAAGAGTAAGTACTATGGGTTGT
The DNA here is from genome assembly GCA_019776745.2 of Taxus chinensis. Taxonomy (NCBI): domain Eukaryota; kingdom Viridiplantae; phylum Streptophyta; class Pinopsida; order Cupressales; family Taxaceae; genus Taxus; species Taxus chinensis. The sequence goes on from CM034157.1 coordinate 270,497,034, forward strand.
TTGTCAGGTTGAGAGGTGAGTGAGGAAACTACATCGACATATATGGTGAACTCCTCTGTGGGTGAAGGAGAAGATAAGGGAGACTCCTCTATGGGTAAACAAGTAGATGAAACAGGTCCCTCCATGGATGAAGGAGCTCATGCAAGAATCTCCTCGATAGATGGAGTGGGAGGAAATTGAGCAGGAAGAGCTGGTATGATGTCAAAAATGACATGAACCTCACGAACATTACTGTCATTGGTCGAGGTTTCACCGGTTTGGTTAGATGACGGGGGTGTGATTTGGGAATGAATTCTTGAAGATGTGAAGGTTTTGATTAGCTAGTGTGTTAGGGTTATCCAAGATGAGATCTCCATTATCTAACATTTCTTGGATGATGTTTTTGAAAGTTATACAATTACTGTCGCTATGACCTCTAATGCGATGATAGTTGTAGTAATCATTTTATTTGTACCATGCAGGCACATGATGAGAGGGGTCAAAACCAGTATGTGGTTTGACAGGTGGAAGAGTGAATGCTCCATATTTTAGAAGTTTTTCTAAAACTGAAGAGTAGGGTTCTCCTATGGGAGTATATTTTCCTTACTCCCACTTGAAGTGAAAATCTTGAATAAGAGAAATATTGGAAGAAGGATTTGATTGGTTGGATGGATGATATGGGCTGGCTTTCAAAACTACTATTTTGGTAGATCCTTTTGCTTTAGAATATTTATTTTGTAATTTGGAAGAAGAAGAGGTATCATTTGATTTAAACGCAATGTTCTTGTTACGCAATTGTATCTTCTTCTCTTCAATGGCATGAATTTCAAGTTTTCGGGCCATGGTGAACTCCTCGTCAAACATGCAGAAGGTTTAAACTTGGAGATTTGATGAGATGTGTCTAGTAAAAGCTCTAGTGAACAACTCTATTAACTCTATTTGAGGTAGTTGGAATGTGATTTGGTTGATCAGGTTCTTCCAATGAGTAACAATATCTGCAATAGATTCATCTTCATATTAGCGTGTCATGCACAAGTCATTCATGGTGACCTTCTTGATAATGTTGTTAGAAAAGTGGTCTAGAAAAGCCTGAGCTACCTAATTAAATGAAAATATGGAATGCATGGGTAGAGCACTATACCAATCTAAAGTCGGTCCTGTTAAGGCCATTGGGAATTTCTACAAGAGCAAATCATCATCGTGAGCGATCGGATAACACAAAATTTTAAAAGACCGTAAGTGTTCTTATGAGTCTTATTTGTTGTTGAATATATTGAATTTAAGAATTTCCCAATGGGTAGGGTATGGATGAATCAGAATAAACAGGTGAAGGGGCTTATTACAAATATCTTCATATGTCAGAGAGTTATGTGAGCCGAAGATAGATACTTCTAATGTCTACATCTTATCCATCATCATTTTGATAATATCATTAGTAGCTTGTGATGACAGGGTGCTCCCTATAATATAAGGGGGTAGATAAGGTAGGTATGATGTGGATGGCATCCTAGTATGTGGTGGCTGTGAGTACTAAAATTTTGAGGAAGGAACATAGGCTGGAATAGATGTAGAGGGAAAGTATCTTGAATAAGTGGTAGATGAAATAGGGGGCTATTGGTGATAAGTGTAGGTAGGTGGAGTGGATGTAAAGAATCTCATAGCAATCGGAGGAAGAGACTGCGGGATGGAGAGGATAGTGTTTTGGAAGGGAGTGTGGGCTGCTGACACCAATGGTGGCTGAGATGTAATAGGTATATGAGAGGTGATGGGTGTAGAGAGACCTACACTCAAGGTGGTTAATAAAGGAATGTTTGACACTGTAGGAGTGACAAAAATAAAAGGTGTGATAGAAGTAGTAGGTGTAGAAGATATTGATGATGTAGGGTCAAGCTGGGAAACCACATGTGGTAAGGTGGAAGAGGGTAAGGCCAAGCTAGTAGTAGCTGATGCAGAAGTGGGTGCGAGAGTAGGAGGAATGGACACATGCATGCCATATATAAGCTACCCTGATGAATCATGGGTAGATGAATGAGAAATATAATACTATAGAGCGGTGGGGTTGTGATCAAGGAGTCTCACGAACTCCTCATCACAAGTGGGTATGGAAAAATCCTGATTGGGGTCCATATGTGATAAGATGGAAGGGGGTGATGGGCTAGGTGGGAGCGGCTGGTGGCTAGTGTGAAACACAAGAGCATTGGCTTGTCTATGAGTCAAAACCATGTGACTGACAATAGAATAGGTATTCTGAGCTTTGCTGATAATGTAAAAACATAAAAGGAATGGAGAAAAATGGGTCTAAAATGTTTGATTTGATCATTGTTCTAATTGAAAAATTAGAACACAAAGATTGACTTCATTTGAGGTAACCAATACTGGTATGAGGGCGTAACCACTACCATTCAGTTATACTGATGTCAGTGACTGTGGGAAAATGTCAGATTGGTAACTCTAGAAATAAATGGTGAAAATGAGATAGAATTGGACTTTGAAGGTAATATCAAAGACTCAGAGACTAGTAAGATGACCAAGGAAGTCACAGAAAGAAAAGAAATGAAGATTTGATGCTACTTTGGAAAAAATGACCAAAACAACCTAAAACTGATGATGGTAAGATGATGAAATTGATGGCGGTCATTGGACCGACACTAGTTATTGTGAAATCTGTGAAAGATGGAAAAAGTGAATTTTTGGTGATTTAGGTCAAATAAAAAGACCAACTCAGAGACTGAGTATGGCAATGATCAGCCCTAACACACTCAGAAATAATCAAAATACACCAACTATGAAGGTGGAGTGTGTAGGGAGAGAAATTTGAAGAGAACGAACTCACATATCAAAACAAAAATCAAGAAAAAGATAGAAAAACATGAAATCCTATGGTGTAGATTTTTATGTTGTGGCTTATGTTGTTTATGACTAACTTGTGAGTAAAGTAGATTTTTTGGTTATCAAAGGTGCGTTATAGAAACTGACAACTATAATTGGTTTCATGTAAGTTTTGGCACGGGGGATCCTTCTTTGATATGATAACTGGCTAGAAAACTAGCTGGAGCCCACTGTTAATCCTCTGATCATGTGATCATTGACAACTTCTTCCGAGAAAGATGTTGTTTAAGAAATGTTTGTTTTATTTTCAGTTATTTGGTATAAAGAGTGTGCAAAATGTGAACTACGGTTCAATTTTTCAACCATCATTTGGGCATGACTTCTAGCATATAGGTTGCCCACAATTTAGATGAGCTAGAATGCAGCATACAAAAATGAGATGCAAATATTTTAAACCCAAATCCACAATGAAATTTGATGAGAGAAATAATGAATAGGCAAGAGTATGTCTTTCACTAATGCAATACAAAATAAAAAGAAGTGTTCTTTTTAATCCAAAATACAAGTTTCACTGAGATCAGTAGGAGAAGAAGAATGTTTTCAAGGGAGAATATTTTAATGTGAAATTTCTTTCAAAAAGAAATAAACACACAATGATTCCCTAAGAATGAATAATGCAAAGAACCCCAAATGGGTCCCACCGGGTGTGCCAAAATGTTTCACCAATAAGTTTTACGCTTTCTAGGATGAAACATATAGAAGGTAAATGGTTAAGGAGGAATACCTGTGAGGTCAAGGTGGAAGGTAGAATGCACTTGTTATTGACATTATCCAAGCTAATCGTAGAGAGATACTTTTTTTCTGGGAAGGAATACCTGTAGATGCAAAGAAAGACCACAAAAGGGTATTAAATAGCATATGATAGTGGACTACCTAGCATATGCTAGATCCAAGAAGCGTGGTGCTTCCTAGAGAGTTTGTCAATCCACTATTTAATAACAATTCAATGTGAATAAAAAACTAAAATAAATAGGTCCTATTGCAATGTAATGATTTAGGTTTCTCATACACACAATACACTAGATTTATGCTAGATATCAAAATAACACTAAATCTAGTTAGAACCAAGGTTTTTTCATGTCTGTCAAAGGTTTGGTAAGGCTTTGGGGCTGATTGGTTGAGGTCTGGGTTGGTTTTGGGTGAGTGGGAAGCTTTCTGGTCTAAGAATATAAAATAACACAAATACCAATGTTGGTTGAGGAATGAAACTGAAAGTGGTAGGGTCAACCGATGTCAGTAGGGGCAATTGGTTATAACTTAATAAAAATGGTTTTTGGGCTTCTCTGTGATTGCACAGAGAGTGAGGAGGGTGTGGTTAGGTTCATAATATAAGTGAGAAGACTCAGGAATACAGAGGGAGAGGTCACAAAGGGTGAAAGGGCTTGAACTGGTTGGGTTGGTGGATTGGTGAGAAGATGGAGATATCTGAATAACAATAGAAACTATAAATAATGGAGGAAAGAGATCTGTAATAAAGAAATCTCAAATGATTAAGATCACGTTACTTACCTGCTGCTATGAAGATATCGTGGCTAGATGGAGGCTAGTGATTTATTCGTGAGGTGGTAGTTGGTTCAGTGTCACAATAGTATGACCTGTGTGTTCCTATGAATTCTCCAATGATTTGTAAGGGATTCCTTAGCCTATGTTGTTATTTGATGGTGCGTAGACGTTTTTTAGATGAAGTAATGGCTTTGAGATCTTCGCTTGATTGCAATAGCACTCTCAAAACTCAAAATGACCAACCTGGGTAAAGGGTTATAAAATTCTATATAAAGTAACTGATGGTGAGTTTAGGTGACCGACGTTGGCCGAGGAAAAACTGGCGTCAGTTAGGGTGAAATAGTCCTATTTACCAAAAATAGGTTGATCTTCCCTATTTTTGGCGTGCTTTCCTCATTGTTAATCCAGTCTTAGGAAAGTGGTTTCACTTAGAATAAGTAGGAGTGTTGTTGGAGAAGGAATATGGAAAAATTTTAATTTTAGGGTTAGACTAAGTCCTAGTTAGGTTAGGATCAAGTAGGATGACTCAGTCTTAACTGTGAATAATGCCCCCTAGGAAGGTGAAGTCCATGATGAGGTGGAGGTGTGAGGGATATATAAATTAATTTAATTAAATTAATTAATAATGTGAGGATGAACATTAATTCAATTGTAAGTAATTAAATTAATATGAATGTGGGGTAAGGGGTCATGGTTAGGTGAATACGTTACATTAATTAATTAAAGGGGACCAAGGGGAGTGTGACCCAAATTTGGTGTCTACACTTTTCAATGGATCTATCTTTTGGAACAACTTGCTTCAAATCAAGCACATCCTTGCTAAATGTTATAGATGGAAAGTAAAAAATGGTTAGGATATAAAATTTTGGCACGAAAACTAGACTGATTTTAGACTGAGTGACAAATTTGGTTCCATCAAAGACAGTCTAAGTGAGAAATATGGGAATAAAGTAAAATATTGCATAGACTTAGATGGAAATAAGAGAACTTGGAAGTAACTCAAAGTGGATAGGGAAAATAAAAAACCTGTTGTCTCCTCTCTGCAACAACAACTTGCACTCATCCATCTTAATCAAAAGTATTCTAAGGATGAACTTATTTTGGTTAATTCTTTTGACAAAGACCATACTGTCAAATTAGGCTACAATGCATTCTTTGAAAATATTCAATGTGATATAAACTAGAGTAAAATTTGGATGCCTGAGTTAAACCTAAATGTTAATTTATTTATATGGCTGGTGTTAAAAGGAAAGATTCTCTCTAATGATAAGCTAATAAAAAAGGGTTTCATTACGCCTAACATATGTTGCATGTGCAAAAAGGAGGATGAAGACATCAAACATCTAATTTTACATTGTGAATATTACTCAAAGGTCTGGAGCCTCATTTTTTCCAATTTCAATCTACATTGGACTCTTCATAATACCTTCTTTTAGACCTAGGAATAGTGGGATCCACCATATAAACATTACATGGTAACAATATTATGGAATTTGGTCCTACCTCATAGCATTTGGATATTGTGGAAAACAAGGAATTGAATAATCTTCAGGGACAACACACAAGTATGTAACAAGATATTTAAGGAAATAGTTATTGTTGTCAAAGACAATATAGAAAGGTTTAGGCCTCCAAAATATAGACCATACCCCAAGGAAGAAGAACTTGTTCTAGCTGCTTGGAAGATTGATATTGGCAATTCACATAGGAATGATCAGAAACAACATTGACAGTTATCATTAGTCCATTTGATTCCACCACCCATCTTATAGTACAAGTTCAATTTTTTATGGAGCATCTAAAGGAAATCCAATGGCATCAGGAAGAGGAGGGGTGATTAGGGATCACATAGGTTGTCTAGTTGATGCATTTGTTGGGAAAATGGGCCATCAAACAAATCACTATGCTGAAGCCTTAACAACATTGTGGGGGATCAAGCTAGCAAGAGATTGCAACATCTCTAATATTAAATGGGCCATCAAACAAATCACTATGCTGAAGCCTTAACAACATTGTGGGGGATCAAGCTAGCAAGAGATTGCAACATCTCTAATATTATAATTGAAGAGGGACTCTATGAAACATAGTAAATATTTTAAATCAAGCACAACTCCCTGAGTTGGACAATTAGGGATTTCATCTATGAATTTATTGATATTTGTAAATCCTTTACAAACTGCCAAATTATTCACTCATATCGTGCAGGAAAAAAAGTGGTGGATAATCTTGCTAATTATGGAGTTAGTAATAACATGAAAACTATGTTTGGTGATGACATTAACCCTAATACGGTACATAATGACATCATCAGGGATAAATATGAAATCCAAAAACATCATTAAGAAGGCCTTCACCATTTTGGGGACGATTAATTTCTTATGCAAGGATGATATTCACCATTATCCTTCACTGCGCTTTCTGGGTCAACAAATGCAATTGTCAAGAAGTGATTTTGGGGGAGAAACATTGCCATTTAGAACTGAAGAAACCATGGTCTAGTAACAACAATGAAAAAATTGGAAGAGCTCCATGCCAAACCAAACCCACCTGCAACCCTGACTAGGAAGGTGAACATGGCTCTATTGAATTATTTACAAATGGGTGGGGTCTTAAACCTCATTGAAAGAATACATGGACATTATCAAGACATTTCTCTTCAATTCGCGGCTGAGTTGGAAGAAAAGAATAGTTGTAATATGGTGAAATCAAGCATGAAAATCACTGAAGAGCTAATTATTGAAGTCGTCAGGGCTTAGCTCGGATTATGCTAGATTATTCAGTAAGAGGGTTGAAAAAAAAATTTAAGCCAAGAATTTTCTATATGATGAAGAATATCTTGAGTTCATTACTACAGGCATAAAAGTGGCTTCCATTCCAGTGCCCTTTGATGAAATTCTAAGGATGATTGTCAGGTATGTCACTTTTGAAGGCATATATGTGAAGGTTCCTCTCAAACATTTGTTTTCCTAAATCATTTTAGAAGGAATATACATATTTTATTTCCACATTATCTCTTAAACTCCCTAGAACACTTTGTTATTGAGTTCCCAGGAAATCACACTCATACCACCCCCCTCCATCTAAGGCGGGCATTCTATTGCTTCACTGCCATTGCCTTTCGCATACACCCTGTCAATCCCCGATTACCCCTGCCATCACCCTAACCGTGGTCCTTCCACTGCCCCCCACTACTCCTTTAGTTCAGAGGAAGATAAAAAAAAAACCCGTTATACCCTTTTAAACATCCTGTTCCCCTCCCAAAGAAAACTTTACTAGCAATAAAGATTATTGAGTTTAAGTCACAAATCTTAGCTTACAAGGTGTTAGCAATCCTGCTAGTAAGAGGTTTGACTATGGAAAGGGATTGAATCCCTTCGTAATAGATTTGTAGAAGACTAGAAAAGGATGTTGTGGTTCGTTAAAAGAAGAGCATAAAAGTGGCTTCCATTCTAATTCCCTTCGATGAAATTATAAGGATGATTGTCAGGTATGTCACTTTTGAAGGCATATATGTGAAGGTTCCTCTCAAACATCTTGTTTTCCTTAGATCATTTTAGAAGGAATATACATATTTGATCTTTCTGCATTATCTCTTAAAATTCTTGGAACACTTTGTTATTGAGTTTCAAAATCACACTCGTGCCACCCCCTCCATCAAGGCCTCATTATGTATTGCTTCGCTGCCATTACCTTTCCCAACACCCTTCAATCCCCGTCACCCATGCCTCCCCTAACCGTAGTCCTTCCACTGTCCCCCACTACTCCTTTAGGTCAAAGGAATATCAGAAACAAAAACTCATTATACCATATCAATCATCCTTTCCCCTCCCAAAGAAACCTTCATAACAATAACGATATTGAGTCTACTAGAAACTTGTTACACATTATCAATCCTACCAGTGCCTCTACTACAGAAAGGGAGGAATCCCTTCTTAATAGAATTGTAAAACTAGAAAATGAGGTTGGGGTTTCAAAAGAAGGGCTCAAAACGGTTTCCAAGAGAGAAGACAAAAGGAAGCTGCAGAATGATCCTAAATATGATAATGATCAGATTCTGGAAGTCTATAAGAAGCTAAATTCACTGTAGATAACAAACTAGGAAATGCAAAAGGAAGACATGATTACACCCTTTCTATTCTGAATGCTATTTATAACTTCATGGAGCAACATTTCAATATTGTTTGCGTGCTCAGTTACATTCATGTTGCCATTTGGGAGCCAGGATCAAAACTGGGACTTGATTCTCTCACAGCTGGACAAGAAGGATCCCTCCCATGTCACTACCTTGGCAATTCTTCACCTCTCTGTAAACAGGTGAGGACAAATATTGATAGAGATAGACAAGTGAAGAAGATTATCCTTACTCCTAGTTTTTTGTTTTGTTGTTAGGATGTTGTTTTCATGTTGCTTTGTTGTAGTTTTTTTACTGTTTGATCCTTTTTTTATAGTTTCTCAGATAATTATAGTTGGTTACTCACATATAATCTAGATGTTGATCCAAACTTCATGTATTTACTACATTATATAGATTTTGATCCTTTTTGTAATAGGGTATAGTCCCTTCAAAACTATTGACTACATTATATGCTCTATCTGGATTTTGAGCCCTTTTTGTAACAGGGTATAGTCCCTTCACAAACTATTTACCCCTAATAAAAAAAGAAGAGGCTCTTGGGTGAAAATTTATTGATCCAAATATTAGGAAAGTATACACTAGCAGAGATGTTGAGTTCTTTGAGAAGAAGGAAGATAAGACTCCTTCTCGAGACTCGCTTGACGTAGATAGTTCACCTCTTGTGAAAATAGAAGTAAATATTCCCACTGACGATGAGATTGATGATGGGGATGATGGTGATGATTAGACAGGACCATGACCCACAAGAAGAGTACATCGTATGCCCAAGTGGTATAAAAATATGTTTCTAGATGAGAAATTGGATGCTCCATAGGATACATCCACCATTGGACGAGTTTATCATAGTAAAGCATGAGAAGAGGTAAAATTTTTATGATTAGAGTTGTTGAATTTGTTGAGCCCTTTATGGCCTAGGAATCCCTACAGTAGAAATCTTGGAAATATGGCATGGATGTTGAGTATCAGTTAGTGATGACTGACAGCTTGTCCATCTTCCACTAGGGAAGAAACCCATTGGTTGTTGATGGATATTCAAAATAAAGTATAGAAATGATGGGACCATAGACAAGTACAAAGTGATACTAGTAGCAAAGGGGTGTACACAAAAGGAATGCATAGACTATGATGAGACATTTTCTCCCACATGTAAGATCAAATTAATTAGGATGATATTTTCTCTAACTACTCAGTTTGGTTTAAAATTCCATCGGATGGATGTGAAAAGTTCCGTTATGAATGGAGATCTATAGGAATAAGTCTACATGACTCAACTTGAGGATTTTGTCATACCATATGAAGAACCAAAGGTATGTAGACTCAGAAAATATCTGTATGTTGTTAAATAGACACCTCGGGATTGGAACATCAAGATCGTTGAGTACCTCATTCAACATGGATTCGTTAGAAATCCATATGATCCCAATAAATACCTTAAGAGGTAAGGATGAGAGATTGTGATAGTTTTTGTATATTTCGATGATATAGTCATCACTGAAAGCACAATGAAGATGATAGATTCTATGAAGAAATATCTTAATCGATCGTTTAACATGATATATCTAGGCACTCATACACTATCTGTATTGGATTAGAAGTATTGATAGAAGGAGAATCACATATTTTTCTAATTTTAAGTACACCAAGATAATTCTCAGTAAACTCAGGATAATGGACTGCACACCTGATTTACTACACCCATGGATGATGAGATTGCAATTATCTCATTCAGATCCATCTCCTCTAGTAAATGTAACTGCTTTATCGACATAGTTGATTGAGAGTCTCATTTATCTAACATATACTAGACCAAATATTAGCTTTGTCGTTAGCTATCTTTCTAGGTTCATGCAGGAACCCAAATTTGTTTCATTGGAAAGACAACAAGGATAGGATCTTGAGGTATCTCAAGGGTACTATAGATCTTGGTCTAGAATACAAGAAGAATGATCAATTCTTCTTGACTAGATATTCAAATTTAGTTCATGCATAGGTAATATTGATGACAAGAAATCCACTTCTAGAATTTGTATTCTTTTTAGGGATCTGGAGCGATATTATGGGGAAGAAAGAAAGAAAAATTTGTTTCTCTCTCTTCTGCATAGGCCAAATATCATGCTACAGGTGGAGTTGTCTGCGAAGTGATATGACGGCGTATCACATACTTGAGGGACTTGGAGTATCACAAGAGAAATCCACCACCGTGTATGTTGACAATTAGGGCGTTCTTAAACTTTTTTGCAATCCATTATTTCATGAGATTACTAAACATATTGAGGTAGAGGTTCACTTCATACATGGGCATGTGTTGAAACACAATATACAACTTGAGTTTTTCCCAACAACTGAACAACGAGAAGATATCTTCAAAAATTCATTTGCATGTGATAAGTTCAAGATGTTTAGAGAGTTCGTCTCCTCATCGGTTGAGAAAATTCAAAATAAAGGGGGTGAGTGTTAGGTAAAACCTATTTTACTCGGTTAATTTATGCATTGTATTTACCATAGGAAATTTATTTTTACTTAGGTAAAGATTAGTTGTTATATTTTTATGTTGTTATATAGTTAAAACCATATATTTGGCTTTATTATATTCACGTATGTATTTTGTTATACAATCACGTAGGATTCTTGTTGCATAGTTGCAACCACATTTTTTTTTTATATGGTTGTATAATATATATAAATATTGCAGCCCTCTCATTCCTATGTAATGAACTTGTAATCATCTTTTCATATTAATAAAATCACACATAGGCTCACTCCCTATTTTTGGTCCTCAACATCATAGACTAGAAAAAATAGTACAAGTAAGAGTGTTATATAACTCCTAATACAAGACTCATCATACCTCCACAAGGGAGAAAGAATTTATAATCCAGAAATGGAATGTAGCTCACATAAGATGCACATTGACACATATGACATATTCTATGAGGGAATATTTCATATAACTCCTAAAGAAACCTGATACCTATGAATCACCTAAGGTGAGATGATTCATCATGTGTGAGAGAAGATAACCTAGGAAGAGGTAAATAAAATCTATCACACCAACATACACCACTCACATAATGTGGTGACTAAATGCATGTTCATGCACACCTACCCCAATTTGGCTACATGTCATATTCCATCTCTATTCAGTACATACCACTCATCATCATCTAAGCATATACCAAGCAGGGTCTCCATGTGACAGCCACCATGAAACTACCTTAGGTGCATATATTTGTATAATCATAGATGATTTCAAAACATGTACTAGATAATATATCATTGATAACAAATCTTTAATAATCAAATGACATGAAAATTATCAAAATTAACACACATATATCAATATCATTTGTTGTTTTCCATAATACGTTAGGATTGTAGGAATATGGTCAAGACCATACAACTTAGGGTCAAGACTGTACAAAACCATAAGGTTCTGACACTAAATTAATAAGCATACCATTCAATACTATATACCATGTTACTCTCAATTTTTTAAAAAATAGTAATTTCACAAAATTTCTAAAAATCACTACTATTTTTCAACAAAATTACAAGTTTTCGACACTTACCCATTCAACTAATTCCTGCATCTGAACGACATATACACCCGATGAAATTGAAATATCAAGGCCTCCCTAATATATAAACTCTTATCTCCCTCATAACACAAGTCACTATCAACATAAGAAATGATGTAAGTACTATTTAAATTTTCTACCGTCATATTTATAGTAAATGGGACCCTTTGTGCATATAGTCAAATAACTTGATCTACTTATATTATCTAATTAATATCTTGAACTTTTGTACTCCATATATTTGGCATAAATTCTATGATTTTACATCATCTACAATATTTATATTTCTACGTACCCTATATTTTATACTAAAATGTGATGAAAATTCATTCAAAATCTATTTGGGCCACATGAACCTTGTTTTAAACAATGCTATTTACACATTCTAGGCCTATATGCTCACTAGAATACTTTTTCTAAGTCAATATTCAATGACAATTCAATTCATGTCAATTTTATTCTATCAATACTTGAACTCCTTTGCGCACTTTCTACAAAACTTATACTATATTATACATAATATCTTATTCATATAATCCTACAAATCCAATAATCATCTATCAAGATGCATTCTCTATTTTACACCTATTACAAGATCAATGCTACTTTATCAAACATTGGATCTCTTTCAAAATTTTAATTTGTGATTTTCACTTCATACCAGTGTGCTTCAAGAGAATTAAACCTGATAAGTGAATATGAGAGAATAAATAATTCATAGAATCTTTTAGACAAACAAAATAGAGAAATGAATATACAAAATAAAATAGTACACAAGATATATCCTAGGAAACTCTTTCAGGAAAAAACCCAACATAGTACCTTATCTCCTTATTGCATTCACTTAACTTTTTTACCATACAATAATGTACTCTCAGTTCTTCTCTATCCTATTACATGTCCTATTGGAACATAATGGTTAAGTGGGTTAGCCACCCCTTAATTAAATATAGGTCCAAAATTATACTATATGTTAAATATTTAACAATAAGAAGTTGAAAAGGTGATTTAGGAGACATACCCGATCACCTCATATAAAAAGGACTTTGGGTCGTTATTTGATATTTTTGAAAAAATAATATATCAAAGTTTTTCACCCTTATGATTATGGTTTCTAAGGAGGAGGTGATTTATGACCCTGTAAGAAAGGAAGAAACTGAAAATCTCAATGTTGTTGTTTTGGAAAAATGATTTTGTGCATCTACAAATAGTTATGAGATTCTTAATCCTGTCAATATATCTAATGATGCTTATGATTTTGATAATGAAAATATGGTAAATGATCACGATGATGTTTCTTATGTTGATGATATGGATGTGTCTGAATCTCCTAGTTCCGTAGCTAAGAAATGAAAAATGGGCTCAAAGTGTGTTACAAATTTATAATCCTATTGACCTTAGGAAAATGACCAGAAGCCATTATACGTACCATGCATTAATGACCTTGTATGAACTTGATCCATAGAATTTTGAAGAAGCTTCTTAGGATGAGAAGTTGATCAATGCAATGTAGGCTAAATATAATGCCTTGATTCAAAATCAAACCTGGGAGTTGGCTCTACGTCCAGAGAAAAGAAGCGTTATAGGGTCTTGATGGTTATACAAAGTAAAATACAATGTTAATGGTAGTATTGAAAAATATAAAGCTATACATGTTGCTAGAGTTTTCACTCAGAAACCTAGGATAGATTATGTTGAGAAATTTTCCCATGTAACTAAAATGAGCATAGTTAGGACCTTGTTTTCTATTGTTGCTTAGTTTGGGTGGGAAATCCACCAAATGGATGTGAAAAATGATTTTTTGAATGGTGATTTAAAGGAAGAACTTTACATGTCTCAACCTAATGGATTTGAAGAAACTGGTAAAGAAAACTATGTTTGTAAGTTGAAAAAATCTTTGTATGGTTTAAAGCAAGCTCCTAGAGCTTGGTATGCAAAAATTAATGTTTTCTTTAAACAATTAGGTTTTGTTAAGTGTTTTTCTTAAAATGATCTATTCATTAAGCAAGAAGGTTCTCACATTATCATTGTATGTCTATATGTGGATGATTTTCTTATGATTGGTGATAGTCTTGCTTTAATTCATAGGATTAAAGAAAAATTAAAACAATACTTTGAAATGACTGATTTAGGTCTATTAAATCATTTTCTTGGCATGGTTGTATTTCAAGACAAGAATTCTATTATTGTTTCTCAAGAATAATATGCAACCAATGTACTAAAAAAATAATATGATTGATTGTAAACCAATTTATTCACCTATGGAAGTTGGACTAAAACTTGATCCTAAACCTGCATGTGAAAAAGTTGATCGTACTTTATATAGGAAGTTAGTTGGTAGTTTGATTTATCTAGTTATAACTAAATCAGATATTTCCTATGCAGGAACCTTATAGAGATCACTGGAATCTTGTAAAAAGAATTCTTAGATAAATTAAGGGAACAATCAATTATGGGTTGCATTATACTAAGGATGAAAATGCTAACGTGCGTGGATTTTTTTATTCTGATCATGTTGGTGATGTATTAGATAGAAAATATACATCTGGTTATGTGTTTAAATTTGGTGCAGGTGTCATTACTTGGTGTAGTAAAAAGAGGCCAACTATTTATATCTCTTCAACTAAATTTGAGTATAGAAGTGCAATGGAAGCTACAAAAGAGGCTCTATGGCTAAAGAGGTTGTTTGATGAGATAAAGATGAAGGATCAAGGTAGTTTCCCTTTGTTCTATAACAACCAGAGCACCATAGCTATTGCACATAATCCACTATAGCATTAGAGGATGAGCACACTGAGATACATATACACTTCATCCATGAGAAGGTGTTAAGTGGTGAGATAGATGTCAAGTTTGTGTTAACTAAAGAGAAGGTTGTTGACATCTTCACAAAACCCATGAGTGTTGCAAATTTTTGTCACTTTTGTGAAAAAATTGGATTGTTGGAGTTTCCATTGAGGAGGAGTGTGCATGAAAATGTCACCTCCTAATGGAACTTGGTATTTCTAAAATGAAAAATGCAGTGTAATAAAGACCTTTGGGCATGTGTAAAATACCTTCGAGCATGTTTATACCTCCTTAGCTTCTTTTCCAAAAAGAAGTGTAGAAAGACCTTAAATGTGGTCTTCAGTAAACTCTTTAGTTTTATTGATTTTACTAGTAAACATCCAGTGTAATCATATTATTAAGGAGTTCCTTTCTTATAAAATTCTCCTATATGCTTAGTTTCAAGTAACCTTTTACGAGAACTTGTGAGAACATGTAAAACTCACAAATCATACTTAGCCACTAATCATGGGATGATCTTTGGTATTCCAAATCCTGTAGTACCAAAAGGTAACTTGAGTATGATGAAGGTGTTATAATTCCTTCAACTTATATGTTAGCCTAAAACCTTTATGGTTTAAGGATTGTAAATCTTGTACTGTACCACTGGTAGGTAATCTATTGGCATATGTTATCCCACTTAACATTAAGGGCGAGTGTTGGAACATAATGGTTAAGTGGGTTGGCCAACCCTTATTTAAATATAGGTCCAACATTATATTATAGGTTAAATATCTAATAATAAGAAATATTTATATTTATATTATTAAATATTCAAACCTAAGAATATACTTTAGGTTAAATATTTAATAATAAGAAATAGTTATATTTATATTATTAAATATTTTTAAAATTGGTATATGTGTCAACCGACATGGTTGAAAAGGTGAGTCAGGAGACATACTCGATCACCTCATATAAAAAGGACTTTGGGTCCTCATTTGATATATTCGAAAAAAATAATATATCAAAGGTTGTCACCCTTGTGATTAGGGTTTCTAAGGAGGAGGTGATTTACTGGAAGTAAAAAGTTCTCTACAATAAAGGTTACTTTTCACAGTGGTTTTTACCTTTAGGTTTTCCATTCTAAATATAGTGTCCTATGTTATTTACGTTTGTAAATATTACTTTATTATTACGAAATGTAATGTGATGTTTATTTCTTTAATATTGCATAATTTATTAATGTTGATTAAATCCGTGATTAATAGAATCCTCAAATTCTAACATGTCCAACTATATGTAAGCACATTAGTAGGTAACTCTCACAATGATTACAAAATAATGGGTACAAACACCATGGGTCAAGAATACAACCCATAATGCCTCCCCATAAACATGAGTGATTTAGTCAACCATAATCAACATAAGCTAAAAATACCTATAACAGACCCCATAAATTATGGGACCCCCACAACCATGTCGATATGTACATCCTAGATGAGTGTAAGTCATGGAAAATATAAAACATATTTCCAACATTATCCTGCATGTTGAATAGTTTATATAGGGGATTCAAGGCCATATGGTCAGTAGCTCAGGGCAATCAAGCCCATTAATTTTTTTCTCCAAGAAAATATCTCATTGCTTATAGCCTTTGTCAAATAATCAATAACATCATATTCTATATCTACCTTCAACAATAATATCTTATGTTCCTTCATCCTTTATCTTATTAAATGGTATTGAACGTAAATGTTTTTCATTCTATAATGATACTCAGGATTCTTTGTTATAAAAATTTTGATTTGACAATCAAAATATATCCTTACAACATTTTAAGTGAACCCAATAGTGGAAATAAGTATTTGAAATTTTAGACATGAAATTATGCATTTGGTACTATTAAATCACCCCTCTAGTATGTCATTATATGAATTATTCCTAATAAAGAAAACTAGACATAAACAACACTCATTTTTCTCTACATTGACATTATTTTATATTTTCATTCTTTTATCATTTATTTTTTTGGAATATCCCTTTTATTTTGAACATTAAAAAATGTGTTACCCAAATCATTATTTACAGTTTTATCTTTGGATCTCTTTGAACACTAGCATCCAATAAGGGACATAAACAATCATGCGCTAATGTCCCCTTTTGGGAACTTTTGTCCTTTTCCCTTATTTTCTCATGTTTAAAATGCCACGTCAATTGTTATCCTTCATTAACTTCTACTTACCACACTGGGTCAATTTTTAGGGTTTTTAATGATGAAATTCAAGAAAATTAATCGTATATATACATGACCTACTATCTATTACAGGGGAAAGAGGACAAATAGGAAATTGGGCTATTACTTTCTATCTACTACTTAGGTTAATTTAACACTTAACGATTACATTTGGGCAACATTGTTCACTACATAGGAAGGGAAAATTCTAAATTCTATCACACACATGATATCAAAGGAAAATTAGTTGTAGCACGTTATCTTGGTGCAAATGGAACAGGAGAAACCTAGCTTCAAGGGGCATGATTATATCACACAGACCCGAACTACATTGATTCTGAAATGTAGTATATTTCTTAGGAATAATCACATTGGGGTGACTACTGAAGTTCGTATAACTCATGCATATGTATATTTTATTCCATATAATGTGTGTTTGAGCCTTGTACAAGAAGCTAAGGTTTGTTTTGTAGGTATAGGTACGACATGAAAAACCTACACCAAAATTAGAGTGACACACAACAAAGTGAAATGGCATGATCAAATCCTAAAAAAGAGTATATCCTTACTCACTACAAGGACACCAGTACCCAATATAGACACTAGCAACTGGGGCATTATTGTCCCCAACTAGGTGCTACTATCTAATATATTTTCAAATCTCTATACTCCAGATGAAACACATTAAACCTAGATCTAACTTATTTAATCATTAATCCATCCCAAATCTAGCACATACAATGAGTTATTATCTATGTCACTCTCATCCTCTCATTAATTACACTAGTTGTCCATTATATGTTGTATCTTACATGTTTATGATATCATCTTATTAACATCACTCTTCTTATCAAGATTTAATTTCATTTAATCATTTGGATAACCCAAGTCTCTAATCAAATTTCATAGCCCTAACCCTAGTGACATTAGGGTTTATTTCTTTGGATGTGCATTTCAATATCTTTCATTCATCATGCCAACTCTCAAGGATCATTATCAATATTTATCTATAGCTTTCCCTCATCTCCCAGCTATCATAGATCCCAATGCATCTTCATCTAGCACACAGGATTCTTGAGTCTATTATTCATTCCCAGAACAATTATTGACATTGTTCCCCCATTGTATATGCAGGGTCCACATTCATAATTTGTCTTGTTGAGTATGCTTTAGTTGATGATGGATATGGTCTTAGCATATGTAACATATATTCCCTCCACCACATAAGTGTCTTTCTGTTGTTGATTTAACTCCCTCTAATCTATGTTTATTCGTGGTTTTGATAATACACCTAAGCGAGTGTTGGGAGAAATCACTCTACCAATTATTGTGGTGCCTTGCACTCTTAATGTTCTATGGCATGCTATGCCTAATAATATCAATTATAATATTCTTCTAGGTCGTATATTTGGTCACATATTATGCAGGCAATCCCTTCTACCCATGTCATAACATACAATGCCCTTGTAACACCTTCTTCCATTGACAATGCTACAATAGATTCCACACCTCATGTTGCTAGTCTTTATGATATCCCTCTCCTACATGATCGATGAATAACACTACTTACATTGCACATCATTCTCCTCTTGTGATGGACTATAGTGCTATTGATTTTCATGAATGAACTTTCTATTGACAATCATATCCCCCTTCACAATGTGACCATGACCATGACTTTCGAATATGTTTCTTGGCACAATTCTCGATGCATAGTTATAATGATCATATGCTTATTGATTCTAATGTTACATCACTTGTCGCATAACCTCCTCACAACAAGTACAGAACATAGTGTGTCGAATTTGATACTAATTCATGATGCTTCTTCCCTCACTCACTTTATCATACTTTTATGCATGACTCATATGTTATGGCTACACTCTCATCTTGTTTCATCTGTAGGAGGAAATCAATCCCCATCTTTCGACATTTATGTCTATGGTTTTTTCTATAGTTATATGGGCTAGTACATACAAATTTAATACTTCCAATCTTCATCAAATTGCACATATTGCTTACCAATGTTCCACCTATTCTAATTTCTTCTAAATGACCACACTCTTATTGTTTATGTCATTACACTTACTACTCATGTAGTTGGCATCTTGGACTTCATAGGATTCTCCCCTCACCATGTTGACAATGTTATTTGGTATCTCTTATGTTAGCTCCCTTTCTACCTAATGACACACTCTTGTTCTAGGTTCAAAAATGACTTTTGAGGGTACACTTACCTACATGAACCTCAATTTTCACACATACAATGATGGGCAACATTTCTTCCCTCATATATTCATAGTTTTTCATGATCTAATAATTCAAAAACCTTTAAATATTAGAAAAATATTAAAAATATATCTTAAATATTAGTTGGATATATCTTTTCTTGCTTATACTATTAAATGTTACATTTTTCCTATCATCGTACTTTGATTTTGTTGCAGAAATATTTTTTCAAGGACAAAATATGTGCTTCCTCAACACTTGCAGGATTGAATCCCTTTTCCTCAAGATGGATCAGATCCTATTTATTGAAATTTGGATCATGTACACTATTTTTAACTCTTAAGGGTGGTCATTGACCGTTGAAAGTGTATAAATGCCCATGTTGTAACTCCAACTACAAGTGAGATAGGGATAAATGAATGAGGTGGAGAGGATAAAACTGTGAGACAAATAGGGGGGAAATAGGGAGAGTGAGTTATGTTAATGGTAGTAATACATATTCTATCAACTAATAACCTATAATACATCTATTTTAATTAGAATAAAAAGGAAAATATACACACAACTATGCAAGCTTCATGAAACAACAATCTCAATAAACAAAAAGTTTACTTGATAATTTCATTCTATGAAATAAAATACAAATATTTTCATTCTTTTAATATATTGCAACACATTCAACTGAGTATGAAGTTGAGAGAATGGAGGAAATAATAGAAAATAGTTTGCTAAAGAAGAGTAAAATTGATCCTTAGAATGGAGAGAAATTTACAATTTATAGTTTAAATAATGGCTCTTCACATTCCCAAGTGATCTTTTAACTTAAAGTGAATTCTCATTGAAGAAATAAAAAATCAAGTAAGTAAG
>CM034157.1:270517715-270530104 GCA_019776745.2 Taxus chinensis
TTTCCTTCCAAACTGATCCATCAAAGCAAGTATACATTTGTACAGTTGGGAAAAACCTCCTCTCAGTAATTCGATTGTCGAAACTGCTCCAAGCGGTGCAAGTGTTGTTTTTTTGCCTCAGATGATCAGTAGCCTTACCTTCATACTATGAACCCTACTTTGACCATTCCCACATGAGCTTCTCGTCAAACAAGCATTGTAATGCATCAAACGTATATCCGGCATCAAGCTTTAATCCATTGCTCAGACCCTGGCAGTGATGGAGATGCTCGGCTTCCCTCCATTGTTGGCCGCACTGTAGTGACAATTACAATGGGAATGCTACTTTATTATCTGGTCTAAGTGTATCAGCATCACAAGAATGACTGGCCAACCCTGTTGGAGTAGCTCTGCAGGCTCCTTACAAGCTCAAGGATCACAAATGGCTTGGACTTGCAACGAAAACCCTCATCCATGTCTTTCCCACATCACAAATGCAGTTGTTTTCCCCGGTTTCCTCAACCCTGATGGATGAAAAGTTTTTATCATCACGGTAGATGCCTACCAGAGCCATGAGCTTGGTGTAATTCTTGTCTTGTGTCCAAGCTTCAAATCTGGGTTGGGTTTGTAGCTATTTTTTCACCACGTGAATGTGGCCTATCACGAGCTCGCAGAGCACGTTGGGTTAGGGCAAGCAGTGGCATGAATCAATCATATGCGTATGGCGATGGCGTTTTAAACCAGGCATGTTAACCTGCCCTTGCAATCTTCTTCTCAACCCTTACCGACCCTTGTATTATGTCATGAAATTGAATGTCCTTCTATTTTCTTTTATCTATTATGGCATTTTAAATGGGCTTGCTGTCTTTTCTGCTTTTTCCCTTGCTCCCTCAATTATTTCTCTCTGCTTCGAAATGGTATTTTTGTAGTCATAAAATGATTTTTCACAATGGACAAAATAAGAACTAGTAAACATTAAAAACTAAAACCTTGGTTTAGTTCTTAGTTACTTCTCACTGCATTGTCTGATCAATTATGGTAATTTAATGAAAACTATCTCAAACCGATTACAATTCTAATTCCATTTTTTTACAAAAATTGGCTATTGCTTTATGACTGCCTGATAATGCTTTTATTCTAAATCATGGATGTAATAGCGCAAGGTAAGAAATTAAAATTGTAGAGTTTTTCTCTTTCTTTTCTTTGGTAAAGTGGTTGATTGTTTATAGACTTTCTATTGTCAATTATTTTTCCTTGTGTGAATCGAACATCTGTAGTAGCAGATGTTTTTCTTTCTTTGGAGCGACTATGAGGATAGGTCTGTAGACAGTCATGAATAGATGGGTATGCCCAAACTATGCATATGTTGTTTTTAGAGATGGAAGAGAAGGCATAAGTTCGTGGAAGTATTTTGCTTTGCCTTGTATTCCTCTTTCCGCTGACTGTTAACCTTGTGATGTGACTCGGACGGGTCACAGTAAGGATCCTTGTGTCGATTCACTTTATTTTTTCAACTGACGATCTCCTTCCCACTCTTGTGTTTCACCAGTTGCTTTTATGCTGAGGTAGTACACTTGACTAGATCTCCTCAAATCTGAATGTGGTTTTCTATTTATCAATCCCTTTTTGGAGGGCTTAACACGCGACTGGTGACACGAACAACCTTTCAATACTCTATTTCTGTGGAAGTGTGTAGTTCCTGTCAGTAGTCAGGAAAGGAGGGTTCGTTGGTGAGGGGTTCAACTCAATCTTCGGAGTTGGAAGGGGTACGGTGTTGGGCACAGGGAGAGAGTTATGCGTCCAGGGGAGACAACTACAGTTGCAGTGAACTACAGGCTGACAGGGTGAAGGGGAAACCTCCTGGGAACAGTGTGTGGACAAGAAATAAAAATTACGTCATTTTTAAGTTAACAACTTAGTTTTGAAAGTACAGAAAACACAGATAAAACAATCATTATAACGATATAATCCCTTATCTCGTACATGACCATACAGGGTGATTATGGTTTTACTGAGTATGTGAATGTTAAGATAATAACAACCTTGGTTGAAAAGACTTCTTCTGATCCTCTTGCCTTTTTAATCAACTATAGTTGCTTGTATGTAATTTTAGTTTGGATAATCTAATTTATTAAAACTCGTTGTGAAAATATTTAGGTTCGGGGGAGAATTGCTTGTCATATTGAACCTTTCGATAGTTTAGTTAAAATGTTGTGATATTATATGTAATTTGGTTTATTTCATCCGAGTGAAGTTAACTTCAATGTTTGACCTGATTTGTGTTCATTTATGGTTGGGACCTATTTCCCCTCCTTAACTGGGTGTGGTGTTAATGCGTCTTGTTGACACAGTATTTTGAATATGTTCAGTTCATTTGACCAATCATTATCCTTTGGTTTAATAATACTAGAATGATGGTTTTGGGTGTTAGATTGTCAATCACGTAATCCCATAAGGATTACTTGACTGAATCTTCAACACTCTCACCTTGTTTTGGCCTTCACCAATAAGGGGTCTCAACCTTGTTTCTTTGGGAAATATCTCTCCTCACTGTGAATATTGGGATTCCTCCCTGGTTGGCGATATAAATCTCGTCATCCCCCGTTTGTGAAACATATTGATTAGTGGTTTTGTGATTTGATCCATATTGAGTTTAGAATTTTACTTTCATGATAATTCAAAAATGTTGAGGCGTACTGTTGCAATGGTCGTCTTAACATGCTCAGTTCTTCTTCTCGCAAACTGATTCCCAAGCTAGTATTTTGTGCAGATGGATTGTGCGAGTCGATATAAAGGAAAGAGATGTAAAGGTTTCATCAGTACAATTTATGAAATTCCTTGTAAAAATGTCCAATGGGAGGTAAATTTTGTAATAGTGATTGCAAAGGAATTTAGAAGACCTCTTGCCTTGGGTTGTTTAGAAATTGCGTGAAGATGTTATCTTGTCCTTCTATAGGTAAACTGGTAACTTATCTTTGTGGGAAATGTTATTCAAACGTTTCACTGGCATAAGCATTGTAAAACTAGGATCTTGAGAATTAAGTGTTAATTTAAATCTTTCTGAGACTCTGTATTAATGTGTTATATGTAAGTTGTAATGGGGTGGTTTTCCTTACGGAAGTTACCTAGAAGTTTTATTCAAAGAAATATGTTGTGGTTTAGATTCCCTTGAAAACAAACAATGCCTTAAGTAATCAAGAGTGAGACTATCCTTGCAGAGTGATTTATATAGCGTGTTATCCATAACTGAACTAGTAAAAACTACTCTGTTGGTGAAACGCTTAAAACAAGCTTAAAGGAAAACAATGGTTAGCTTCTAATAAGATTTAACAAGTAAGAGAAGAAAATTTAGAAAACCACTCAATTTATCTCTTGCCTATTTGAAAGTAAGTAAGTTCCCTTTTGATAAGCTCTTCGGTGAAGCCTAAGTAAAAGCGTTAATATTACGTATAAAACCTCAAGCTTCAGTTAAACCTTAGTAAGAACTAATGACGTCTTAAAGAGGAATTTAACTCGACCTTATCTCCTTAACTCTTTCCCAGGATACTTTGTAGCCATCTTGATTTGTTGAACACGAATTCTTGTTGTAGCAAGGTAATGAGTAATTTTAGTAATGTAAGTATGGACAGATAACCTTGTGGAATTAAATAAGTCCCTTATTAAATAATGGAACTAATAACTAATTGTCGTAAAGTGAAGACTTTTAGTGAACTTCTCTTCAGTGTATAAGAGATTAACTCTGTTGGTAAGGTGAATTTGTGCGAATCATATATTGTACCTTTCTAAAACATAAGTCATGAGTTAAAGGGTGTATATCAAAATAAGTAACCTCCAATCATTTCTTACTGTGGCTTGCCCTAGCTGTGAGTGTGTCATGTGGTTGGACTTCCATGTTGTCTTGTCAAAAAGAAAAGTAAATTGTCCTTGATAGGTGTGAACGTTTCGGTGCTTGCCTTTAGGGCCATCCTTGTATGAAGTTGTTCACAGTGTTAGTTATATCCTGGGTGATGACATGTTGCGTCATGTTATGTGTCAAGCAAGTCAACAAAAATAAAGTTATCCTATTTTTCACTGGGTTGTTCGTGTGTGTGAATATTTTTGGGTTGTTACACTTTTTGGGCTTATTTTATCTTTTAGGCATCTTATTTTCTTATGGTTTAGCCTTCTAGTTTTCAATTACAAAATTCAACTAAGGGAATCATATAAATATAAATCTATGTGACCAAAATAAAGGACCAAGCTCTAAGAATCTATTATCATCACCTAAGGTTGTATCTAAAGGCATGTAAGAGCATCAATGCCATCCATCTATCACTCATACAAGGGACAATGGATTGAATTTTTGCATACACTTCATAGGAAGGGGAATTTCATTTTACCATCTGCCCATCTATTTACATTGGTACATCTAGCTATCTCTCGCAATCAAGTGCACTTGCACAAGGGCTTCCTAAGACATGATTCTATCACACACACACACAAGAGCTACATGGAGTATGAGATGTAGTGTAACACTCAGTCATATGTTGACTCATTTTGGTGACCTCCGAGGTCAGTCCAACTCCCCATATTCCATTTTTCATTTTGGGATTTGATGTAGTTTGAGGGCATTGCAGGTGAACATCTCTTTACAGGTTACAAGTACATTTTATGAACAATTTGGAAAATACAGGAGACCAACAACGACTATCAATTACACTGTGTGACACGAGAAAAATTAGGTTTTGAACATATGCGTAGTCACAGATTCTCAATAGCACACTCTGACGCCTAGACACCCCTTCTCTAGTCTAGGTGCCCTAGTCTAGCCTCATCTAGCAACTCCATATTTTACAGTGCACATTTACAATAGTTTTCTCTTCCTTCTCATCATTTTCCAATTCAGATCAGTTACAAGAAAAATGTGAACTCATCTAAGTCCTTTACTCTCTCTCTTGCACTTAGGGTTTCATAATCATTAGCTTATTTACTTGTGTCAAATATGTACTTTAGCATTTACTTATCATACACGAATTTTCAATTAGGGTTTAACATATTAATTCTATTTTTATTAAACATTTACATCATTATACACATGTTTTTCCTTCTAAATCTTTCAAGAATCTTGAAGATTTAATTTCAATTTTTTTTTTAGGATTTTGGCTTCTATAATAGATAGAGATCATTTTTTGATTGATTTTTTATTAGAAATTAATGTACCATATGTTCTAATGTATTTGATATATCTTTTATTCATAATATTTTAAGTTAATGAATTGTGTTCAAAATTGAAAGTCAACCACGATCGATGTGGACATACATAATATATTAAATAGTTGATTTGTGACAAGTTGTAGGTATGAAACCTTCCTGATTAGTGTGGAAGAAATGAAAGTCATATTCATTTCATAGAAGGGTATCACATGGGTGAGATCTTCCTTGGCTCATTTATTTGTGCTCCTAGTGTTGAGGTCTCATGGAGGCAAGAACTACCTAATCTAGTTTTATTTTCATGGAGATTAATGACGTGTCATGGGGGTGAAAGCTCTCTTGCCTCCTATGATATATACATATATGATTAAGCTTGACCTCATATGATATATCACTTTGTCGAGAATTCTATCTTGCTTATCTTCTACCTGTCGGTGTCCAAGCCTCATGGAAAAGATATCTTCCCCCACCCCTACCTTGATTCTCTCCAAGAATGCGACTTCCAAAATAGACAACCAAATCTACAAGTGATTATAATGGCCTCATGTTTGTGTTTCTTGTCTTGTCTCAAGTTTTGGGAAATGATGAAAAAGGAAGAACCAAACCTATGGATGATTATAGTGTTTTCATCCAATTCACCTTCTTTTATAACAATTAGACCTATCAGGTTCATTATTCGAAGACATGCTCTATATCATTGTATGTTATGCCAATGCTTGTTACAAGGATATGTGAAACTATTGACTTTGGAGATAAAGAATGTCATGGGCCTTACATTCACAATTGTCTTGAAATTCTAAAGCCACAACCACATATGTATATCAAGTCAATCTAGTTTAAAATGTAGACCAGATGTCTCCTTCCACTTGAGGAAAAATAGGAGCAATCTCCTCCTAGCTCTGTGCTCCTTTTAGGCTTCTTCAAATATTTTTTTCCAAGTTGTTGCTTCCTCCTTTTACCTTCACATAATATAATTTTGTTTTTCATGTGCTTTTAACAATTACATTTTTCTTTAGATTCAATAATTGATTTTCTATCTTTTTCAAAATAATATTACATTGCATTCCCTTCTATATCTTCACTCTGCTATATTAAAGAGTGAATTTCTATCAAATTGCACCTCTTAGATGCAATTGCTAATACATATTGCTTTTTCTGTTCCTCTCCATCGATGTTGTCTCTACAATTGCATCTTACAAATTAGACACAGGTCATTGGCACATCATTTTTCTATCGTTTTCAATATTAGAATCGCCACATCATTTTAAACATTTTTGATATTATACATTTATATATATATATATATATATATATATATATATATATATATATATATATATATATATATATATATATGCAATTGCTAATACATATTGCTTTTCTGTTCCTCTCCATCGATGTTGTCTCTACAATTGCATCTTACAAATTAGACATAGGTCATTGGCACATCATTTTTCTATCGTTTTCAATATTAGAATCGCCACATCATTTTAAACATTTTTGATATTATACATTTATTTATATATATATATATATATATATATATATATATATATATATATATTTCGAATTAATTTTTATAATTAAATAAGTTAACGCTCGGGAGTAAAACTTCAGCCCTTCAAATATTTCTTTTTTGTTGTTGTTGTAAGAGATATTATTTAGTTTTTCGGAGCACAAATAAATATCGGTCTATTCCTCAATGACAACCTTTTAAACCATTTTGAAATTAAGTTGATAAGCTAACCTGTTTGACATAGGGAAAATTGAGGCGAAAGTAAGTAAAGCCATTTCTGTAGACTGAGTAAATGGTTGAGGGTTGGGGGTGATTCCAATTTGTGCACAGTCTTGAATTAAAGTATTTGGTCAGACAATAAGGAATTTCTACATAATAACTCTACAAAATGGTGAAACGGTCTAATAATCTTGAGAAAGTATAGAGATGGAAAGCGTCATGTCATCCATACACCAAAACCACTCTCGAATTCATTAAAAATGCATTAAACATTAAGATATGAAGCAGAGCATAATTCATGTATGTTCCACTTTCAGCAAGCTGTGGCGGTAAAGCTTTTGCAGACTACAACGTTCCCACTCGTAAACTTTATTTACTCATGGATCCCTTTGTTTAGGCGGTGCACTAAATATTTGGAGAAATCAAAGGACATCCATGAATGTCCTTCCATCTCCTTAACCAACTCAGAATCATCTGCAGGAATCTCGTGAGCGCCTCCCTTAGTAATCTCCATTTCATACATGTGCGCCATTATTAACAGCTCAATCACTCTCTCCTTTGTCAGCACACATTTCGCAATAAACTTATCCATTTTTAGGAGGAGCAAGTTCACCTGGTAAAGATGAGCCACCTTCAAAAGTTCCTTGTAATTGGCATGCGTGTCTTCATCACTTACTTGTGCGGTATACATAAACTTCAAAAACACTCCCAGGGTTTTTCCTACCACGTCCTCCATTAATACTTTTCCCGATCTTTTCTCTTTCAGATCCGCTTCAAACATGGCTCGAAAAACATCTGATCGGTTTGCCTTCGAAGCATAATAGTTAATGACATTGCTTTCCAAAGTTAAGTGTGAATAAAATGATAAAAAGTGAAGAGAGCACACCAGAATGAGAGTATGTGCGAAAAAAATTGACCCGTCACACGTGTAAAGCACAACGTCTGAAGAGGAAGAAGATGGGTTTCCTGGAACAAAACTCCACTTTCCCAAAAATGCAATTTCTTCTTTCAAACTTTGGTTAATTTCCATTTGGTTTCTCAAATCTTTATCGTATGCCTCCATGGAACCATTACAGTAACAAACGACGCTACCATGACGGACATCTGAACACATGAATTCAACATAACGACAATCTCTGCCGTGTGCAGTGGACTTGCAACACAGATTTTGAGAGCACTCCCTGCAAAGTGCCATGGTATGACCCAGGATTGAGATTGAGAATGCGTTTCCTAGGGTAGATTAGGGTAACGCTGCAGATTATATAGCACGAATCTTACAGAAACTAATTGAAGATGGTGCGACACGTATCTTTTAGCGTGTCTATCGTCTGTTGATTTACCAAATTCCAATTAATTAACTGATTGAAACGAGGTATTAAATGACTTACAATAAAGTCCCCAATTGCATGGGTGGAAATCAGCACGCAAAGAGAATGGTGCAGAAAAGCCGAAGAGGAGCTCATGATTCCAAGTTATATGAGTCCCAAAAATCAACAAGTCAAGTGTCTCCCACAATTCTTTTATTTAATGGAGGATTTACGAAATCAACAACCTAGTCAATGATGCAGACGATGAAAGCCCTCGTCTCTTGTCACAAAATTGTATTTCGTTGTTCACATTTTAAGCCATCTCGTACACTATCTTCTTATAATTTATGGCCACACTCCTTGGATAGGTTATCACTTCACATCTTCTATGTTAAGCCTTCACATTAGGATGGGCTCCATCTCATTGTTTCACCTCGTCTTATGACCTCTACACTCTTCTTGTGGCTCATTTTGTCTGTTATAGTTGTTGTCCAATCTTTGGTTTAGGAGGCTCGAATATATTTGGTGTTGTGGATAAAGTAAAACTCAACACCTAAATATAGTTGAGCTTTAGTTAGCTTGGAACTTGAGTTATTACGAAAAAAAAAACATATTAGATTTAAAGCCATTTTTAAAGGCTTTGCACTTAAGAGATTTGATGTGCAAGCGAGTGTTATTTTAAGTAGGTGCACTTCTATATAAGTGCATGTTCTCTCATTAGAAATGTTGCCTCAACGGAGACTGTAAAGCCTAGGGTTTGTAGGACTTTAGTCAAGACCATGGTTTGAATGACACACATTTTCTGGAAAAAACAATGGTTGAGAAGGGTTGATTAGCCAAAGATGGAATGGCTAGATGTTTCTATCAAGGAGATGGTGAGGTGTAGAATAGGCTTGACATGTTTAAGCTAGATGGTGACAAGCTCAATGTAGAGCTTGGACGAAAGGCCACAAGTTGTTGAAGCTAGAATGGCCAAGGTTGAATAGCTTCGAAGGATCAATGTGGTTTACCATATGAATGTTGTATTCATGGTTTTTGTTCAGTGTACAAAGAGTTAATAGGTTGAAGAATCCTAAGATGGGTCTAAATCTGGTGAAGTAGAAGGTAGTGCAGATTAGCAGTGGGAGACTCCAAGCTAGAAAATGGACGAGTGTGCATGGAAGTGTTGAAGACTGCATATTGTATCATGTTGGAGTGTTGTTTATAAGTATTGATTCAACATCTTGTTGGCTTCATATTGTATTTTTAAGATGGGTTGACGTTAATACAATTATCAAGGTTTTTTGTTGCATTTTACCCTCGAAAGATTTTTCAGAGGATAAGTAATCTCTCAATATTCTTGTGCATATATTTTCCATTTAGATGTCTATTGTTTTTCTTCTCTAGTTTAGTTTATTTCTTACATGCTAACAAAAAAAGCTAACATGTAGTATCAGAGTTATGGTTGTTTGGTGAGGGGTTATAGTTTTTTTCTTTAAATGGTAGTGAGATTTTAGATTTAGCCCATGGAATCCTAATTGTGGCAGGTAGCTTCAGAATTGATATTGAACAAGTTAGTGTAAGGAAGGGAGCATTCTAATTCTGAAAATAGATATATGACTCCAACGATTAAAATGTGTTTGATTTGTGGTGATGCAGTGCATTCTGGGAAGGAGTGTAAGAATAAAAAAGTCCCTTGAGGATGTGAAGTTATGAGAACAAGAAGCAAAAATAGATGGAAATTTGTACATTATTTCCTTAAGTGTGAATTCTAATGTGGTGGGAAGTACTTTCCCAATGACACCTTTATGATGGCTAGGTGAAGATTGGAAGAAGGTGACAAAGAATTTTTCACACATTCAACACCTTGGTAGTGGTAAGGTAGGAAGGTAGGTGTGAAGCAAATCTCTAGCTTGTAGAACTTGAGGAAAATAGACGATGGATTGGAGAAACCGCATTGGTGGCCTAAGGTGTTTTCTCCCTCACAAGGTCATAGGGCCAATAAATGATAGTAGGAAATAATTTTAGTAAGATCAATTTAATAGGAATACTCATTCATGTGAGGCCTTGGGATAGGTAGTCACACAAGCGTCATAGTAGGGTTGGGGAAAAAATTCTACAGTGACATATAACATTGCTAAAATTCGGAAAAAAGGAATGTTGAGGCTAGGGTTTGATGGTGGAAAGATGAGAAAATATCAACTTAGAAACATCATGGTCAAATTGGGAATCACTAAAGGGATGTTGAGGAGATGTCTCTCCAATAACATCTAGGATAGGTCTAGGAGCAATAGAGAAATTGTGGAGGTGCTACCCAAGTGAAATCTTAGAGAACTTGTAGTCCAACATGATGGGAAGAGAATAAAATATCGCCCCATATATATATCATATGAGCTAGTTTTGGGTTTGGTCATGAGAGGAGGAATATATTTTCCTAGAGGCATCTTGAGGTTGGTTAGAAACTCTTAGCCAAAAAAATCCAAGATATAAATGGTGTTGGAGGACATGGTACATGTTATATTTTTATTTTTGATGGGGGATCCAATATATGTATAATGTAATGGTCTAATGAGACCTAAGATTACACAAGAAGCGGGAGTTGTTAGAAAATGTATGTCACTTTTGGGCATGGAAGATTGGAACACAATGAAGCAAATTTTTGGGTTATCTGCAAATACTTTTGACTAATATATTTTCTATTAAGATAAGCACTTGCTACAACGAGATCTTGGTGTAAGTAGGGGATTTTCACTCTAAGTGTTGCACAATGATAGTGCAGAGCTAGCTGAAGGTATTGGATCTAGGAAGTATGTGTTGAGGGGGATTTTCGGTACAAGGAAAATATGGGCATGGTATCCCAGAGATACTAGATAATGGGTTCATGGTATCTTTGATGGAAGTATTCAACCAGTGGGATATTTTTGGAATATGTGTTTCATACTTCCATGTAACTAACTATTTAGGAGGCTAGGCTATTTTTGGTGTTGTGTATAATGCAAAAACCAACCCCTTAATATAGTGGAGATTTAATTATAATATTGGAACTTGAGTTGTTGGGAAAGGTAGTAGCTCAAATTTAAAGCCTATATGTAGGATTTTTCTGAGGAGACTTGTAGTGTAAGATAATTTTATTATTAAGGTGTAATTCTATATAAGTGTGTGCTCTCTCTTTAGATAGGTTTCTTCAAAGGATTCAAAAAGCTAAGGGGATATTGGGCTTCACTAAACAACATGGTTCAGAAGTCAGGGTGTTACAAGAATCAGTCATGGTTACAAAGGTTTGGACAAACAAAGTTTGAATAACAAGATGTTGTTGTCAAGGAGATAGTTTGGTGAAGAGTTGGTTTGATAGGTTGAATTTTATTGGTGACAATCTCAGTGTAGAGCTTGGTTGAAAGGACACAAGTTGTTGACATTGGAGTAGACAAAGATGAATATCTTGGAAGAATAAATGTGATTAGGTAAAGGAATGGTTTTTTCATGGATTGTTTAGTGAGTTGAATGGTGAATAATCCTAGGATATGTCTAGACTTAGTAAGGAGAAGGTAGCATGGATTAGCATTGGAATATTTCAAGCTAGAACACTGGTGAGTGTGCATGTAAGTTTTCAAGGATGCATATTGGTTCACGATAGAGTGTTGTATGTTTATATTGATTCATAACCTTGATTTATTTTTTGATTGATAATTATTGGAAAGGCTCTAAGGACCATTACAAGAAAGGTATAACAATAAATCTCACATGAATCAAAGAAACAAGCAATGAAAAGTCAAAAAAAAAACTTGACTCAAGCCGCAAATGAAGAGAAGAGATAAAAGTCATGAAACCAAATTTCAGTTCGAAGAGTGAGATCTAAGTTTCATGTGTGAAGGAAACTAAATTCTATTTGAGGATATTCTTTTCTTATTCTAAACTATTGTCCACTCCTCCTTGTTGATCCTCATTGTTAGAATCTGGACCACATGAAATAATAACATCAATGGAGGAAATAGGCCTAAAATGGGAGCTTTTTCCTCATTAGAAGATTGGCTTGAAAATTAGGACACGGATCCTGAAAATGTTTCTCATCTGAAGTAGGGGTAGCATTGACCCTTGAGGGATACTTTTCACGAATAATCAATGGGAATTGATGGAGCTTCCACTGTATAGTGTGAAGGAAGAGAACCCATCCACCAACCCATCCTAGCCCCCATTTTGAG